>CABPRJ010001896.1:576684-679756 GCA_902439185.1 Cinara cedri
GGGGGGGGGTTGGCGGGGAGGTAACACGAATTAATAAAATTAATAAGTACGAAATGTTTTTAGTCCGGTCTACATACATAATACGGAATACTGTTGACAAACACCCACAATATATTGTTCATAAAGTATTACTATAAAGGTAAAACACGTCGTAATTAAATACATATGGGTACAATATTTTGTGTGTGTGTTTGTGTATGTGTCTATGGTGCAGTGTATTTCGTGAGTGTCCGATGCGTATAAAATATTTAAATAATACCGATTATTAGAGTATTCAATAAGTTACACCGAAATCGGTCATACAGAGTGGTGTATTAACAATAATATAGGTACAATAAAATTATGCTGTTCGTGTTTTATCGTATATTAAATATAAAGAGCATCGTTCGGGTGTCGTCGTTCGACGTTCAACAAAACGCGGTAAAAAAATACGTATATGTTTTTTTTTTTTTTTTTTTTGTTTTAGCTATATAAAAACGAGTTCGAATTCCAACGTAGAAAAAAAAAACACCGCCGGGTTGATGAAATTCAACTATAACGACGAGGGGGTTAATTTAATAATAATAATTTTAAAAAAAACATACGTTAAAAGATTGTCTGGTATCGAAAAAAATATGCATAAAGCACACTATATAATATAATAATATTATATTCCTAACTAGATTATAATATAATAATAGTACATGATTTCCTTCGAAAATAATAACTCATTAAAACGTAACGTGTTTTTTTTTTTTTTTTTTTTTTTTTGTACCTCTCAATATATATAGATATATAAATATATATATATAGATATATAAATTAAACAAAAGCGTTTGGATTTTTTTATTTTTTTTTTTTTGTACCTCTCAATATATATAGATATATAAATATATATATATAGATATATAAATATATATATATATATATATATATATAAAGCTTTTGCCTAAAAATTATACAATTTATTATAATATAAGTGATAAAAAAAACAAACAAACGAAAAAATATATAACTCTTGAACACCTATATACAAATGCAATCTAAGATAATAATAATAATAATATTTAACAACATGTTTTTACAGAAAGTAATAATAATATAATATAATATATTTAAAACAAAATAAAATAAAACATTAAAATATTACACATAGGTGCCTATAATATAATATAACTTTGTACAATATATTAATATTATGTTGTTTTGAACGCATAATAATATCTATTTAAATATGGTAGTTTTTTTTGATAACACTAGCTTTTATGTAACAAAAACGCGTTTTTAATAAATATAAAAAATAAAACTATTTGTTCAACAATAATTTTCAACGATCGGTGTTTCGCGTCCATTTGCGTTCGACGATAATAACGATTATTATTGTATAATTTGTTATAATATTAGAGAACAGAGGCGTCCGAAAAGGAAAACTTAAGAATCCCGAACACCCCTACGGTTTAAAATCAGCAGTTGTCGCATAACGACGTGACCGTCTTTATACGCCGTTGGGTAAGGTCAGGGTATGTTTTTTTTTTTAATATGTACGTATAAAAATCGTCAAACGGTTGTATTTTTTTCTTCGATTTTCGTATTTAACGCGGTATAAGTAAATTCCATAGGATATCCCGATATGACGAACTAATAAATATATAGGTATAATACGATATCGAACGGATGAAATTATTTATTTATTTTTTGGCCGAAACTTTTAATTCATTTTTCAGATTTCGAGACGCTCATAAAATTAAAAGGAAAATATTTAACATTGAACTCGTTTTCGTGTTCCAATAAAGAAATAATGTTTGTTTTTTTCGGACAGTTAAGTATGTGTGTTGGTTAAATACGTTTTATATCATCACGAGCCCGATTTCCAATCAATGTAATATCGACCTTAGTAGTTTGTATAGCGGCAATTATTATAAACATCAGGGTATTCGAAATCGGTTAAATATTCAAAGAGGATGAAGATTTTACTTGTTTTGAAATATCTATAATTCGCGAGAAAGGACAATATTAAATTATGTAAGTTTATCGTTAAGCGCTTAAATATTAAAATAACAACGTTTAATATGGATGCATGATTCATAATAAAAAAAAAAACAAATTCAAAAAGTAAGTATAATATGTATATATATATATATATATATATATATATGTATATTTTTTTTTTTTTACTTTAAATTTTGGGAACAATTTGTAATTTAATATAAATTATTATATATTTATAACAATGTTTTAGACTGCATAAGATCAATTGAAAAAAAAAAATCACCATTTCGGTTGTAACACATATTATTATGTGATTATATAAAAAATGAATATGTAAATAAAATAAAAAACAAATATATATGTAAAAGCCCCTAACGAATAATCGCCATGTATTATAATAATAATTTACCAAACGATTGTTGATGGAAAAAAGAAAATATCATTAAAAAATAAAAACCCATTAATAATACGATATTACGTATAATAGTTAACGATGGCGTTATTTTTCAAATCTTCGATAAAAAAAAAAAAAAAAAAAAAACAAAGGTATACATTTTTTATTTAATGTTTTCTCGATAGTTAATTGTTAACGTGGCTCAGTACCTATTTGTATGGTAATAATATGTAATTCGTTCGACATTTTCATATATACACGGTTTGTTATTGGACATCAGTTCGAAGCAAACGATATAGTTTTTCCTTTACGAAAGTTGGACGTATTGTGTGTGCACTGTGTGAATTTTGCTAAACGCAGAAAGGTCACGACGTGGCGTTCGAAATTTAGAATTTTTCGGGAACGACAAAAAAAACCTTAAGCGCCTGTAGAGCTTTTATTTAATATTTCATAAAACCACCGTAGTATGTTGTAAATTACACGTAAATCTAACACGTCACATAACACGCGTTGTACTCGTGCTTTTTTTTTTTTTTTGTCTAAGATATTAAGTATTTTTCGTCTCGGAGAGGGTTATAATTTTACAATTTGAACGCGTGGCCTTTCTGCATTTAGCGAATTTCGCCGGTTGGAATATTTCGGTAATATTATTACGTTGATATTTTGTGAACGTTCGTTTCCGCGAGAATAGATATTATTCAACAATATTATTATACGGTAACGACGTGCGCGATAAAAATTAAAACTTTTTGCGCTGAATTAACAACAAATTTGTTTCGATAAATGTACACGTATATAATAATAATAATAACAATAATAATAGTAATAAAGACAATGAAAATCACACGGCGTACAAATTAATAATTTAAAATTTAAAATCGTCCAAACTATTTTTTTGCGAAAATTTGGCACAGTCTAACGTATATTGTAATCGTAGATTATACAGGTATATTTTATTTTATTATAATAATATTATGTACAAAATCACTTTGTAAATTTCGTTTAATAATAAAAAATAATAATAATAAAATGTTCAAGCCGACCACAAAAAATTGTAAAATATTATGAATTTCGAAAATTTGGCATTTAAACGCCATAATAGTTAAAATAATACGAACGTTTGAAAATTTATTAAAATAATTGAATTTATAATAAAATATTGTTCAAAAACTATTTATTCGCTGTTATTATTATTAATTTTTTTTTTTTTTTTTTTTTTCATTTAGAGATCATTACAATATAATAATCTAACCATTTTATTAAAACACACGGGAAGTCATATTAGGACAATGGAACACAATTTGGGGAAGACATTATTATACAAACTTCATAATTCTACTTTGAAATTTTTGACATGGAAAACATTTCTTATTTTCTTTTTGTTTTATCATTTTCTTTGTCGAGTGATGGAAGCCCCTATTGACACACCTCGGAAAAAACGAAACGTGTCGGAGGTATAGACCCGGTGCAAATAATCGAAGCCAACCGTCGTTATAATATATAATCGATTTGTACCGTTTTCCGCCTGACTGCACTCGTGCACATTACTGATGTACACTTAATATCGCCTAATCACTATCACCCCAACATCAGTAAGTACAGTAGATAACAGCAAATCCCATAATAATATCACTGTGTAATGCAATCTTACACGGTAAAACTAATAACAATTAACTAATGATCTCACTCTAGGCAAGAGGCATGTTATTCATTTCAAATATTGCTTTAAATTAGTCAAATTATTTACACTTTAAATTTTATTTAAACTGATAATTTTTAATCTGCACTTTCTGTAAATAATATAAATGTGTAAGCCGAGTAGCGTATTAAAGAGCTACAGTTCTCTCACAGGGGTTTTTTTTTTTTATTTTGTCCATGGAATCTATCATATCTATCGTTGAGTTGAAAAGTGTGTCCTCTTGAATCGAATATATTTTACGCACTAATATCAGATACACTCGCGGATCGTGCAGACACCATCATACACGCGTGTAGTCAGATGGAAAACGTTACAGTTTATGAGAATACGCGTCCGTAATATAAATTATTAAGTTTTTGCGACAAATGACGATTTAAAAGCAACGTATGATATTATCAAAAGAAGAACAAATTGTGTATAGAATTTATTTTGAAATCAACATGATTTTTTTTTTTTTTTTTTTATTATAACACATAATATCTATATAATATAATATCAAAAGGAAAAAAAAACGACCGAACATAATATTATTCTCAATATGAGCAGTTTATTCGCGAACACGCCGTAAAAAGATATTCCGTCAAAAACCGTGTATTGTAATATTTTAATTTTTTTACTTATATACATTGTTTGTATTTAAATATCGATTTTACATAATATTTTTAAACATTTTTTTTTTTTTTTTTAAGAATATTTCTTATAACCGAGTCCTATATCATATTATAGTAAATATTATATTGCCTGATTGTCTATAAGCTTAAGATTGTGCTTAAGATTTAATATAATAATTTTTAAATTTCCAGTAACATTTCTTTTTGCTCTGGTAGTAACGGTTAAAAATCAAAAAACGTAATGAAAATTAGGTACATAATAATTAATATTGCTCTTTGATCTCGAAATATGAACGTAATATTATAGTATAATAATTGTCTGCTATATCGTGAATACCAGAATGTGTCGTTGTGTACCACCATTAAAGATAAAAAAAAAAGAATTATCCGATTTTGAGTACCTATAAAGGTAGGTACATCCAACGACATCTGATAGTTATACTCATAAATAAGATTTTGTTTTACCGTTTACAAGTACATAAGTACAACTGCTTAGCTTTTTTTTGTTTTGTTTGTTTTTCTTTTTTTTAAAAAAACCACCGTTGTCGATATAAAATATTTAAAACAATCACTCAGTGTTGTAGTGATGACAAAAAAAAAAAAAAAATAAATAAATAAAACATTAGATAAGTAAATATTTATATTATTATATATACTTAGAACTTGTATATATTGTTGAGCGAAACTTATCCGGTAACTTTAGTAATCCATACACCGGAAGTAATTTTCCTGTAGTATATTGTTTATGCGGGGGTTGGAAGCCATGTAATTAGTTTGTGGGTTTCGTGCCATCGGACGTAGCACGGGCTCAGAAGAGCAGGAACGACACGCGGGTGCGACGGCCGTCCCCTTTGCTCCTCCGCCCCATTCCGAACTGTCACATGGATCCATCCGAGCCTGATCCTCCACTCATTTTGCCACCCTCGCCACCGGATCCGGCACCGCTGCCGTCTTCGCCGCGATCTCCGAAGCCGCCACTTCGAGTGGACAGCCCTTGGAAGTCGAGGTTATACTAGAAAAAAATAAAAATTAGTATCAAATAAAAACATAATATTAAATAAATTCAAAACGATACAGCCTCGTTCGGGTATAAAGTAGATAACAACGCAATGAAAAATTATTTATGAGACGAAACAAGTTTTATGCGTGAAAACGAACAATTTAAATTATTCCCTTTAAAAGGTTTGCACGCCCAACTTTTAATTGCTTTTTTTAACAGTAGAAATTGGATAACCAACTACTAAAACGTGAACAACGAAAATGTCGGGTCGACCACTGAATAAAACAAAATAATATGGTTTTGTAAAAAAAAGTAGGCAATAAAAAATTATGTTGTTTAAACTTACTTTAGTAGCGCAGACGAAACAAGTCGTGACTACTTTCGATATAACGTTCATTAATGTTTTGGTTTCATTGATAACGCTATCGACTTTTGAAAATGTCGCAGATTTGCCAACGGTTGGCATTTTTACTGTAAACTGCAGCTGTTGCACGTAAGTCGGAACTTGGTCCAATTGTTCCAAAAGTTCCTTTTTGTTAGCACCCATAGGCACCTAAAATTAAACCAAAAAAAATTAATTAATTAATTTAAAAATGCATTGAAGTAAATGAACTTGGCAGGGAAAAGTGGTATTATTTTTTTTAAGTTTACATGACAAGAGATTTTTTTTCTGAAAATGTTGCAATTCACCCATTATTCATTACACTGATTTTTTCAGGGCTGTAAATACGTAAATATGTACATAATTATATTTTATGTCTAGAAAATTATCAAAATTAGCGCAATGCGTTAAACATACGTTAAATACTCAAAACTAATTTATAGTTTTGAATGTATTTTTGTATATGTGAACAAACAAACTAGGTGCCCTTTTTGAAATAATTAAATGAGCTATATGGTCACGATTTGACAGGTACCTGATACGAAAACTGTCTGACTAATTTGTAAAGTCTATTGGCCTCCTCGGCCAAGTATTCCGCTTGCGTGAATAAATCTTGAGTCGTCCTCAGTGACGATCCACCGTCGCCTTTGGTAAACTCGTACATACTCAACGCCATTCCGGACATATTTTTCGCCCTTCTTACGATATCGTTGTCTTCGTGTGCCTTGGCCGCGTTTCCCCGTTCGTCCACGCTAGCACCTTCCTCGTTGGCCACCTCGTCTTCTTCTCCGGCACCCCATCGGTCCGCCTCCGCTTCTACTTCGCTCGACGCTAATTTCATTTCTAGACCGGCTTTGGCGATTTGATCTTGTTCCTAGAGGAAAAATAAATAAAACAAAATCGTAGTAAAATAAATGATTTTATTTTTCACTCGTCAAGATATGATTACCGATAGATCTAATCTGACTGACTTCAGTGGTTTCGTCGTCGTACCGTGTTTCTGTATGAATATAACAGTAATTCAAAAACGTCAAAAAAATTAACAAAACAATAAACAACAATTAGATATTGAAATATATATTAAAAAGACATTTGTTGACTTACTCCTGGCCTGGGGAGCGACATGTACGTTTGTTTTTCTGGTACTTGTTTTTCCATAATTTCCTTGCATACTGTAGACACGTCCTGAGTAAGGGCTTGCCACATGTCAGCAAATACTAAAATAGAAAACACACGTTAATAAACGACATTGTTATCAAACGATGAAAAAATATTGACTGACCTTCTAGATTTTCTTTGATGATTTTCGAACATGGATAGCGAGCCAACGCTTGAGCGGCAGTAACGATTTGGGGCGCGTACACTCGTAAATTTACTTCGGCGTGTTTCGCAGAGACTTGAAGTGCTTCCATCGTGGCTATGTGCCTCAGTACTTTACAAATCTAATCGATATTATTCGCAAATTTCAATATAAATTATTTTTGGACCAAATGACAAATAGGAGGTTCGTATACGTACTTCTCCGATTTGGTCGACGACTTCTACGAATTGATCTCCGTATTTGTTAAGACCGTCGATGTCTCCGTCGGAAGACGTGGTCTGTATACACGTGACTAGATCGTAACCCGTTCGAATTATTAAAGGTAGGTCGTGTGATTGTTCTTTGCACGTCGCGATCAACTGGACTCTGAGTTCTTTGGTAGCGTCCAGACACTGGTTGACAGCGACTTCCAGTGATTTCGTGGGTGAGTATTCGTCGCACTGTTCCTATACGGAAACGTCCAAATATATTATTATAATTGCATATTATTCACTTGTTGCAGAATCGCGATAATGGAGTTTTAAAGAGCAGTTTCAAATTACAATTAGGATAGTGCAGGTTTATACATCGCAGTATTATCGATTTGAAACACAAATATTATATACGGACGTAATCCTATTATGATGGAATTATAATTATTATTCATGGAAAAAATGTTAATCCGATTATGCGATAAAATAAAAACGAATGAACTACAAGGGATCATACATAACGTCATAATGTATATATTATACTCCACAACATAATATTATTGTTACTGTTTACCGTATACTTAATCACGCGAAACATTGTGCATTATATAATATGCAGAAAACTGAATTATGTACAAAGATTATAAAAAAGTTAAGTTTTGTTTTCTTTTAGTAAAATAATGGTCATATTATTTAAAAGTAAAATGGAAATGTTTCACAAAGAAATTATTTATGTTTAGTACACAGTTTAGGTGTATAATAAATTTTTTTTCTTCGAAACGTTATCGTTCGAAAACTCACGTTAGCAAGACTAATTTATATTTGCTTATCTAAATACAAATTATAAAAAGTTACGTTATAAACTTTATCCAAACAATATTATATTAATTTACAATATAATTGATATGAACAAAATGGAAGACATCATATTGTAATATAAACCTTCTATTTCGGTTCATTATTCTATCGTAAAATACAATACTATTCCCAATTTAACGACGTGGTCATACCGAAAACTCCGACTGTCATTTATCATATCCTTGACAGTATAGATACCTACGTAACGTAGGATGGTACCACATTAAACATTTGTTGGAAGACTTTATCTTAATCATGAAATACAATTTAAAAAAAAATCATTCGAAAACCTGGATTAATAGCTGCATTTTTTATCACGTCTACGGTGTTATAAAATAAGTGCATAGTCAAGTAAAATATGATTATCATGATGGTATAATAATGTATTATAATTATACTAAGTAGGTATAATAGAAACGTCGATACAATGGAAATTAAAAGATTCGCCATACTGTGGCTGCTGCGGGTAACTCCATACCATGAGACACATTGTTGAAAAATGTTCCGGAAAAGGATTTGTAGTGGGAGACGTAAATGTACTGCGCAAGGGCGATGTTAGGCATTTGATTGGCTGTGTGACCCCGGAATCCGAGTTTAAATATTGTTTTATATTTTATCAATATTTCAATATTTGTGTGTGCGCGTGTGTTATGTTTTAATTTTTAATTTCAATTTATCGACAATTGCTATTTGTGGTTTTTATACTAATATGTTAAGTATGTGCCCTCCCCCCCCATACACAGAAACATGTCATTACATTTTTGTTACTATTTAAATGTAGGCAGGTTTAATAATACAGGAATTATAATATGTAAATAAATAATATTTAAATAATCGGTTTAATTACAATAATTTGTAGTAGGTACATATTTGTGTAGCATAATGGTGTTGTATATATTTTTATACATACAGATACATAATTCAAATTATATTATTATTTATTTTTGCGTATCTTAACAAGTATGTATGAACATCACCAAAGTAAAATTAAGGTTATCAATTAAAAAAAAAAAAAAAAAATTAAAAAATTCCGTTTTATTAAATTAAATGTAATTAACGGTGCTACTGAAATTAATTTTTATTTAATTTTAACAGCGTATATTATTTATACAAATAAATTTATACGAAATTAAATTTATATTGTTAATGATTTTATCCGTACGTTTTGAGTTGCTTTTGTTTCGATAATTACCTATACCTACTAAATCTATGTGTTCACATTTCATCGATTTTTAATTTAATTGTGTATTTTTTTACGAAGTTTAGATATAAAATTTAAAAAAAAATGAATTATTAAGAATACAACGGAATGAAACGTAGGTACCAACACTACCATCCAAATAATATATATATAAACAAATTACGAATTATACGGACCTACTATACGAACGAATAAAAATGCACACATTTGTAAACCGTGCGATTGGCATGTAGCAAAACAAATTGAAACGGGTATTTTATTATTTTTTTTTTCTTTGTAAAAATCGCATTCAATCAATAATGATAATATTTCGTATGTATAGATACTTTAGCGTATACGCAGACAGAGATAAATTTTATATTCAAGAAAAAATATGTATACATATTTGTATACGTATAAAATATATAGTGGCTAGAGTACCTAGGAATAATACTATTTATTATTGTGCATGCATATGTATACATATACAAACAATAATGTCTTATCCGGTTCAATCATTGCTGTTTTAGATTCTGACCGTAGCGAGCAACGTATTGATTTTGCTATAGTTTGTGTTATTTTTATTCAACTATCTTTTTTTTCTCTGTGTGTGTATACAACTTTTCTGCCGGAAATCGTGTCCCAATAAAAAAAAAAACGACAGGAGAGCTCTTTTGTGAAATTTTAGATCTGGTTAATGCGTTTAGGAGGTCATTCTTTTTGATTTTTCAAACAGTTTTCATAACAATCGGGAAAACTCGAGAAAAAACGGAGAAAAACAGAAAACTTTACGCATTAACGGTTTCTGAGGTTTCAGTTTTATTTTTTTTTTGATTTTATCGTAGTAATTCATTTAGAAATAATATTGTGATGACATGAAACTTTCACAGAAAAGTAAGTTATATTAGGTTTTTTTTTGTGGTAAAATATTTTGAAATTTATGTGCTGTGTTATTTACAGGCATTAGACGTTTTTGAGTTTTTTTGGTTTTTATTTGGATCAAAATTGTTTGGCCAAACAAAAATGTTAGAAAAGGTTCATTTTCAAATTGACGAAAATCTTAAAAATTACGGTATCTCAAAACACGTTTAACCAAACTTCGTATAGAATTGTATTTCGTCAACAATGATTTATCGTTATGTTCAAATATAAATTAAATAACTTAATGTATCTTTATTCCCGATTTCCCACCTGCAACAGTATTCGGGAGTTGGCTTATGAGTGGTCCGTATTAAGTTTTATTTTTTATTATTAAAAAAAAAAAAAAAAAAAATTGTTTGATAATTAAAATGTTTCTACTGAATAAAGAAATGAGATATACAGGGTGTAACTGTATTATTTGATATTTTTACTTGTAACTACAATGTAAAAATGTCAAATAGTCCTGTTACACCTTGTATAGATTTGTATTTATTGATAGCGGGATTATAGTAAATTTATACTATGTATTGCACGATTTACCTATCTGAATTCTACAATAATTCTACATTGAATTTCATAGTAGAAATTTCGTTAAGTACTCGTAAATATTCGTAATCGAATCTGATACTGATAGTTGACGTTTGTAATATGTTTAAGTATTAAAAGCCTTTCTTCATCAATCATATGTAATCTTAAAAGACTATATACTGTTTCATTTGATTATTATTTCAGTTGGGCGTTTTGGTTTTTATTAACATTATAGTGCCGAAATCGGCAAAAGATGAAGTAAAACCCAAGTGATCCACGGACAACGTGCAGTACAGGCATTTTTCGATTCTGAGCGATGCGGTTTTTATTTTTTTAAATCCACATTTATTTTGTTTTTCTGTCAATAAATCACTTTTCTACTAGAAATTTTATTTCGATAATTAACTTTATGGGTGTTTTTTGGTATCAAATTTTGTCTAGTTGAAGCATTTGGGAAGTCATTTAAATGTTTTATTTGTTAAACATTTTAAACGTATTTTAAATCATACAATTATATATTATTCATCGTAAAAATTGAACTAAATTTAGTTTTAGTATTTATTATAGTAGGTAATTAGAATAGTATTTATTTATCATTTAATATTTAAAATTTCCGTAATTTAGGCTAAAACAGGGAAAAACAGTTATACTATTGATAATGGCTCACTCAGGAGGGCGTGGCTGAGGATGATTCATTGACCATTGACCGTGTTAAACATAAAAAAAAAAGTATTATATTAAAATGTTTAGAATTTAAAAATTATCTACATCTGTTTATTGTATAATATACAAAACCAAGATCGATTATTATCATTTTATACAAATTACAATATTATTCCGGTCTGGATGAAACGCTGCAGTCCGCTGTGAACTTTTTGTTTCAAAATTCAACCCCTAAAGAATTACTGACACAAAGTTTTTGGTATACATTTGGAACGGAAATTTAATTTTTGATTTACGTGGGTTACCTTGGTGACATGCGTGAAAAAAAAACCAGTTATTATTATTTAATTTCGTTGGCTCGGTCAAACAAGATAAATTACCGAGCAACAACTATTAATTGCGATAGGTAGTAAAGGTAAACCCAGGTAATTAAACTAGTTACTAAAAAAATAATAATTATTGCACGTTTGCACTACTTATTCAACCAAATACAAGGAACTGTACTACATAATTATTGTGTATTTCGCAACATTTTAATAAAGTCAGAGTCAAGTTTAACATTCCTCCCTTCCCTTGAAAAGTCCTTAATACGTCATTGGCCATTGCCATTGTACAGTAATTTACTTGTAGTAAATGCTATTTTGGCTGAAATATTTCCCTTAAAAAAAAAAAAACTGTTTTTTGATGGATACTGTATAGGAGGGGTGTTAAAACGGTGATGAACGTTTCCACAAATAAGCGTTTCGAAAATGCGTTTTTATACGCCTCTAAACGGAAATCGTAATTAGGTATGCATTGTATACCGAAATGATAGTCGTATACTATGCAACTATCAATATGGTTTCAAGAAATGTTAGAAATTTAAAGTGGCCTGAATAATTGCCCGGTAAGAATTTTCGAGCCACTCCATTTGACCGAGTTCTGTCTACCGACATGCATACATGGGTAATGAAAATAGGCTAACTGTATAATACATACATGGTATATATATACACACACCGATTTGTTATTCTAATATCGGACGCAATATTCGTCGGGGGGGGGGGATTTTGTTTTGCGTTTTTATTTCGTATATTATATTATAGTATCATGATTAATGAATCCGAAATACACCGCCGGTTTAATCGTTTACAAATGTTTAACAGCAAAAAAATGATTGATTATTATTATTATTATTTATTATTTATTATAGTCTGTATATTGCATTGTATTTTGTATATTATTATTATTATTATTATATCCACGCGCCTTTGCCGGCCTTTGCGTCAATACACACCGCGCATGGTGTGCGCCTGCAATAGACGCAGCATAGCAAAGTACAAACTTGTTGCCCATCTCCCGCATTGAACGCAAACATTTTAGCACTTCGGAACGCCACTCGACCCTCTCGCGATTTAACCTACGCGATTACCACCTATATACTATCGTATTTCATACACGGCGTATAATATATAATATAATACCAATATAATAATGGTATGCAACGAATAGTTATGGGACACGGTTCAAATTTATCACGAAAATTCGTAAGATATTTAACTCGTATGGGTATTATTAATTATCATTGTGATATTGGGATTTATTCGACCTCCGAGACCAATAATCCATAATCGTCCAGCTTGGACCGCCCCTTAAAACGTCCTTTTCGACTACATCTTCTTGCTTCATTCTCGGTCTTTCCGACGGTATTTACACCTTTTTTGATGAACTCTAATATGTTCGTATCGCCACGCATTTGTTTCTAGCGCTGCTCTGCGGTTTTTCCATCGTCTCCGCTTTTCAACTATATGCTATATAAGGTTATATTGGGTAATTCAATTTATATGTATACAAACAACGAGAAATCATTGTAATTAAAAAACAAACAAACAAACTTGTGTACTTCGGTGGGCCACTGTTATAGGTGAGAAATTCGGAAGGTAAAGGGGAAATTTAATGTATATCTACAGTACGCAAAGATAAATTCATTTCTAATTAAAAACGATTCTGAGCGGAGTTCAGTTATACATGTTTTGAAAGGTCATAATATTTACGATTTAAAAATAATACATTTTGTAAAATTTCCCGTTTTTCCGGTTTTTTCCATTTATTATGAAAATTCCTGGGAAAATCAAAAATGGATCACCTTTTAAGGACTATAACCTAAGCCAGTCTTTCCTAAACGGAGAGGCGTGAACTTATTGGTGAGGAGTTGAAAGCAGTCTTCCATAAAGTAAAATTTGTATTTCATGATGTAAGGAAAAAATTAAAAATTAATAATGACCGGTGATTGGGTATCGATAATGATTACGAGCAAAGCCGTATTTAAGTAGAGACAACTGAGGAAAGTTGTCTGGATAGCTTTAATTTTTGATGAGATTTATTTGCTTACCATGTTGTTATAAGAGGGGGGGGGCAAGAGAATTAGTATCAACCCAATCAAATTTCCTTTCAGAAAAAGTGCTATATTTAAAAATCAGAGCAACATTTTTGATAGAAAAGTTGTTCACAGAAAAAAAATCATAGTAAAACCAATACGTTTAAATCTAAAACGATTTCAATTTTATTATAGATATAGATTTTTATATTGCAGATTTTTTAAATTTTGAGCGCAGTGAGGTTTAATCTTATAGTAAAACTAACATACCCTACACTCGGAATCTAAAGTACTTACGAATATATAATGGCATAAAATATATACATTTAATTTCAGAACAACTTTCCTAATCAAATTGTATAAAATCTTTATGCTAAGTAAACATATGTTTGTTAGAAACTTTCGTTCGAAAACCCAAAGATTATAAAATAAAAAATAAAATAAAACATGCAGATAACATGATAACGAACTAAAAAGAAAACCACACGATATTTTTAAAAATACAAAATTAAACTTTGTGATAAAACCAGTAATATTTCTAAGAATAATTTTAGTACAGAATACAGATTAAATGATAATGGAAAATATTATTTACAAGTTCTTATTATTTTTTTATTATCGGCATAACTAAATCAAAATGCAGTACTTACATCATTATCTAAATTATTTGTTAACATGTGGTTACTGGTTAGGTGTTTGGTTACTTAGCGTAAGTAATAAGGGACGTTCCTCCTACGCGTATATTTCCCACATCTGACGTAACTATAATTACGTCCTACTTTTGGGTTTCCTTGAATTTCTATATAATGATCTCCGTAATCGAAATATACAGGAACGAGAAAAGAAAAAAACAAATGGACATACTTTGCACGATGGGTGGGCCACTGTTAAGGTGAAAAGTTGGGAAGGTAGAAGGGAAATTGAGTGTATATCTGTACACATGAATTAACCATTGCCAACGAAAAACGATTCTGAGTGGAGTTCAGTTATACATGTTTTGAAAGGCCGTAATATTTACGATTTGAAAATAATATATTTCGTTCGTTTTCCCATTTTTTCTACCGTTTTTTTCTATTTATTATGAAAACTCCTAAAAAATTTAAAAATAACATTCTTAAAGTACCATTGCTCCCGTCCAATTTTTTTTCAGAAAAAGTGCTACACTTAAAAACTGGAGCAAAATTTCTGGTAAAATTGTTGTCCACAGAAAAAAATATATATATGAATAAAATATAAATAAATATAATTTTAAACCAATACATTCCTCGTTCCGCTCAGAATTTAAAATACTGTTTGCACTCACTGCATCTCAATTTTAGTTGGTCGCAAGAAAATATTAACAGTTATTTTAAGTAATATACTGATATACTTAAAAAAATAAAAATAATGATAATAAAACTTTTATAGAACAAAATATCCTGCTAAAGTGTCTGTTTACTTTAATATGATAATTGGCCTAAAAAAAAAAAAAAATAAAAAAAAATATGTTTTAGATTCTGAGCGTAGTAAGAGATCTATTGGTTTCACTATTATGTGTGTATTATTTTTTCTATTTATAAACAACTTTTCGACCAGAAATCTTGTTCCGATCGAAAACTGACAGGAGACTTTTTGAAATCCGGATCTGATTGGAACACTAAAAAGTCATCATTTTATTTTCAAAGAGGTTTTCAAAATAATTGTGGAAAATCAAAAATTAAATTTAGGAAAAACGGATAAATATTTACGACGCATCGTGGCGTAATCGAATTTTATTTATACAAATTATGTTTTCTATCGAAAATCTTGCTTAAATCAAAAAATTACAAGAGATCTTTAATCTAGTTGGTGAATAAGTTGGTGAGTTTTTTTTTTTTTTTGAAGGGGTTTTCATAATAATTGAGAAAAACTAGAAAAAGACATAAAATGAAAACTGACAAATTTACGACATATATGATTTTATTATTTAAAATTTGTACGATTTATTTTTTCTAGAAATAAATCTTTGATTGAAAAACAACAACAGACCTTTTTTGATGGATTTTGGATTTTGAATGAGTATGTCGTTTTTTGATTTTTCGTTTAAATATCTTAATATTCGAACAAAACCAAAAACAAATGGTAGAAAGAACGGGAAAGTTTACAGAAATAATGGTTTCATTATTTTCAATTTTTTTTTTTTTTTTTGTTGCGATTCAGTTAAATATATTTTAGACACTTGGAATTTTGATAAAAAAAAAAATTATATTGGCCTTTTTTAGACGTGGTAAAATTTTCAAATTATATTATGAAAATATTTTCATGCTATTTGTAGTTATTTTACATTTCTAAAGAAGAGATTCATTAGAAGTTGTACTTAGTGATAAAAATAAAAGTAGAACATAACGTAATAGTTTAATTATAGAAGAGTTTTAAATCTAAATTTTGACGAAAATCGTAAAAATTACGGCATTTCAAAACATGTACTTATAACCGAACTTCGCTCAGAATTGTTTTTCATTAGCAATAATGTATTGTTGCTTGTAGATATAAATAGAATAACTGTAAGTTTCCTATCTTTCTAACTTCCTACCTATAACATTGGCATATCCATCAGCAATGTCAAATCAATAAATATTTCTATATATATATATATTATATTTGAATTAAAAATCTATTTCTATCATATAGAAACATCTCATTGCACAGAGGAACGTCTTTGTACAGATTCAATGAGAGAAAGAGTAATTTCAAATTAGAAAAACACGAAGTCCCAAGCATATTAAGTATATTGATTCGGAAATTAAATATAGGTAATAGGTATAGTATACTTCCCCTTCTACACGTTATCCAGTATATAGAATGTTCCACGGTGGTTTATGAAATTCAGAATATTGATTTTCAAAACGCGTATAAAAACGAATCAATTTTTCAAATTTTGGAATTAAACATTTTTTTGTATACGTTGTAGGCAAATTATGTACAGAAAAAGTTTTTATAGCATTTTATTTTGTATCTATTCCAAATCGTAAATTAGCCACTCTCAGCTACCTAGTAAATCAATTGTATTTAATATTATTATATAAAGTACGTAGGTATATAGGTATTTCACTCGGTGCTCTAGTTTATGTGAAATATTATTATTTATACAGAAGTTTATACTTCCTATCATGTGGAATATTATTTACAATTTTACACAAAGTCGTATTTCGTGTTGACGTGACACTCAAAGTGATTCGAAAAGTGTTCGTTAGCGTGTTTTACATCATTGTCTATTTGAAACACAATATACGATGTTTAATTTCGCAGTATTTCGTAGAATGCGTAGGTATTTATTATAATAATATTATCATTTTGAGTTTCTTGTGTTTAACAAGTTAGGAATTATACTTAAATGAAACTTTCAAACATACCTAGTCACACTCGGTCATGTAAACGAATGCTATAACTTGATATTTATCTACCGAAATGACGTTAATAAATACCAAAAATATATCTAAAGCATTGTCCAAATACCAGTGCGTAGTTACTAATCATTTTTTTATTATTATACGTGTAAAATTTACATGTTTAACTCAAAGTTAAAAATATATTCTTACCAGTCTGGCTCCGGCTCGGATCAACTGATCCAAATGAGTTTTGACACGATCGCACAGTGTCAATATATTTTCCCGGTGTTCGTGTCTGGTGTATGCGCTGTCCGTGAAGTCTTGCGTGCGTTCCATGATCACGTCCATGGTACGCAAAAGCGTTTCCTTTTCGCCCAGGACAAGTGTCAGCCTGCGGACATAAAGGCACGCGATATTGTTAAATACGGCAGCGGAGGCGGCGGCCGAGGCGATAGTCGTACTTATTCGTAAGCAGGACGAGGGATTTACAATCGGGGCGAGGACAGACAAATCGCTTTTTAATGAGCCCCGCGTAACTATACGCGTGCACGACACTTCGAAACGATAGTTTGACAGTTTTTCTTCAATATACATATAATATGTAAGCGGTAGATTTTTACATTTTTGAATAATAATAAAAAAATTCAACGGCTAAAGAACATCGAGTCGAGGAGAAATGGTTTACGAAAGACAAATGAGTTGGAAATCGAATTATATATAAAGAGAGAAAGAGAAAGTATACAAGTAAAGTCGTCACATCCACCCCGCCAACATTAATATGCGCTTTTAGTCGAAAAGCACAAAGTCAAATTTAAACGCGTACCGAATTTATGCATAATACATTTTTTTTTTTTTATTTTTTATGCTTACGAACTGATGAGCGACATAAAATCGTACGCATTATATACTGATCGTGAAGCTCATCGTTTATAACGATTGTATAATAGTATACCGTTTTGATGTCGCTATAAAGTCAAACATTATCAACGTTAATTTATTCTCGTATACGTGTACAAATGCGTATTTTATTTTTACTCGAGGATTATATGCTGAAATATATATAATTGTATAAGTACCTAGCGAACACCGACTCGGAAAGTTAGCCCGGTTTTAAATTTTCCGAGTGAGTATAATACGGTGACTCGGTGCGCCATATAAGATTATCCCGGCCACGGCGTCGGACGAAATTAGAGGATTAGGAACCTTGAAATAAGGATCAGAAACTTCGCTAGTTGTTTTAGTGCAATTCCGTTAGTTATAACGGTTATGCTATGTAATGTATGTTCCCAATTGCTAATTTAATTTAAACTGCAATAAAAAAAAAAAAATAATAATAAAAATGTAAAAAAAGCCACGGAAGATGCTACCTATACTGGTATAACAATTTCATTTTTAGTGTTATTGTAATAGAGTTCTTTATAAATTAAATATTATAAAACATTAAGTGCGCATGGGCAATACGTTTTATATGAATACATAAAATAGTGAGGAAATTATACAAAGACATTTCATTTTGCAACGATAATGGCTGTTATTTTTCTCAGGAAACACTTGGAAGCAGAAAATTACTTAACAAGTTTCGTCCGGTGGCTTTTTAATTCGATATAATAAGAAAATGGTTACCAGAATATTGTTACATAAATAATAAATAATTTTACTCTCGAAATTCTCAGTTCAAGAGTGTATTGAAAACCGAGAGAACCCGAGCAAAAAATAAAGAGACAAGATTCAAACGAACACGTTAATTTTAAGCTTTTTATTTCGAAATGCGAATAGCTTGTGCCTTGTATTATAATATCAAAAAAAAAAAATAAATAAAAAAATAAAATAAAGTACACCTATATCAAAAAAAAAAAAAAAAACCCGAAACCAATTGAATAACGTTTAAAAATGTTCGTATATTTATACACCCAATATTGAACCTTGTTTTAAATACGAATTTGTAATTTATTACACATTTAAATGTACAAAAACAACAAAACTAAATTCATGACGTTATCTTTGTATACCCGTCATACATTTCGGCGGTATGCTATTAGAATATTTAAAATTAAATTTTTAAATTTAAACGGTTTGGATTGTTTCGGTTAGGTTTTTTTTTTTGTATATAATATATATATATATATATATTTTCTTTTCGACCTTTCGTTGAAACCGGAATTTCAGACAGAAAATAAACCGCCGAATACTGGGCAACGATAACTGCGTTGCGGTAGGTAGACAGGAGATGTTGACTACGCGATGTTAACGGACCAACGGGCTATAATATCATGTGTGTGTACACCGTACGCATAAAATTGTACATCTAAACGACGACGACGACGACGGCAACTTCTGTGTAAGTCTAAATGCGTGTTAAAAAAGAAAAACGTATATATACCTCGTCATGTCGACGAACGAGTCCAGGACGTTGAGCGCGTGGCCAAGTGTGTCGCCGCCGTCTTGTTCTGATATGTACGGTGTCAGGGCCATGGGCTCGCCGCCACTCTCCTTCACGCCGTCTTTGACCACGTAATGGATCAGGTCCATGGCCCTGCGCATCTGACAGAACACGGTGTCTCGATTTTGGCTGGCCTCCGAGCTGTCTGGGTGCCTCAGACACGCCTGCGACACGCAATAATATTGTTACGGTATAATATACGACTGCGCGCATATCGATATCGGCTGAAAACTGTACAAACGCCCGCCCACCGTTGCCGTACACAAAACGCTTAACGACTGGTAAATGACGACGGTTCCAGTCCGTCTGGGTTAGGTTAGGTTAGGTTAGGTTAGGTTGCCCGGGACGAGTTCCTATATAACACGGTAATATCGGTAGGTAACGGCCGTGACCATCGTCTATAAGTCTCGTATCTTTGATACAGCGCAAACCAAAAAATATAAGGCGTGTTTCGACGGATGACCAAATGTAACGTGATTACTGTATTTTACAAACAAGTCGTTTCGGCTATTTTGGTCAACATTTTTGGTTGTACGTTAATGAAATATCAGAACCGAACATTAAAAACGGTTATGATGTTTAGTTATTAATAACGTGTAACGATATATCCAATACTTTATTCAAATCTACAATAATGGCTAAATTTTTAGCTCATCTCTATGTTTTAAAAACAGTTATATAGTAAAAATAATAAATAAATACTAAGGCTTAAGTATTAAATGCTTAAAAACGTATATGACTATTATAAATTAATATTATTTTTAATAACCATAAACAAATCGTTTTGACAAATTTATAACCATAAACGAAAATCATCATTACCATGTCCGATAACGAACATAACCAGGTTAATCGCCAAAAGACAACTATATAGTAACGTTCTGTGAGAAAATAATTTGTACCGTAAAATATCCTGGATCCATTGTGATAACGAAACGTGGGTCTATAATGTACTATATTATCATTCAGAGGTGATATCCGATAAAAATATCCAGGTGAAAATTATTCAGTTGAAAAACTGTCAAATAGGTCTGTGGTGTGAGAATTGTCAATGTGTTGATTGTTGTTGATGTACTGATCGATCAATTTCCAATGTTCCGACCGGGTGGTTTTAAACCGAAATACGTACGTGAAAATGAAATGTAATAAAATTCAAATATATGTTCGATGTTAACGATTCGCCAAAGTATTAGATAGTGCATTCCAAAGTCAAGATTTGTACTTATTTTGTTCTTTAAAAAAAATGTTAATACTGTGGTAATTGAGTATTAGATAATTCGTTTCGTGAACTTGATGACAGTGAAACACTAGAATATTATACAAGAAAATATATTTTACAGCCGTCGTAGAACACCTATTTTAATTAATTTGTAAAACTTAGTCGTAAAGTAGAGTAGTATACTTATCATGTAATTTATTTTACGGTATATTTTGTACGGGAACATAAGTTATAATTTAAAATATAGCAGGCCTATTTTCCAGCGGATATTTGTATGTCCTAATAATTAGGACCTAGTGGACATTTGTCACTGGAGGGAAAAAGTAGGTAGCCATTACGATACCGGTGCGTATAATATAATATTTGCCAAGCTCAGATTCGTGAAGAAATGCCCCCAGGGAGGGAACGCCTCCGTGGCCTGCTGATTTAAAGGGCCCATTTGTCATAATTTATATAGGTGTACACTCGTATGTATAAAATGTTATTGTTGACAATTTTTATTGTACAAAAATGTATAATATAAAGACGATTTATATAAATTAAACATATATTTCATGATCTGCCCGGGAGGCCCCCCCCACTTGGACCCTTAATCCGACCATGATGTTTGTTCCGTGTAAGTCTAACGAAACTCACCTTGGACGAAGTTAACAACAACATGGTAGACCGCTCGAGTACCTGTCGGGCCGCGGCAATCTGAGATCGCCGCCGTTCGTCTTTCAGGTCGTTTTGCCGTTCACCCGTCAGGTGCGCTAGCTCTACCATTTCAGTGCCAAAGTGACTGAATGCTTTCACAAATTCCGTGAAATTGTTGACACCTTCCAGACGGCCCAGACTTCGTGATACCTGAAATTAAACGTGTCGACTTAATAAATAATTAAAAAGTCATCGCTATTAGAGTATACACGTTGACGTATGTCAACTGTATAGTTGTATTATACTATTTTGACAGTTTGTACATCGTAAGGCACCCTTTAAATTAGAAATCCGACATTGTTGATTCGAATTCCGAATACCGAAACCGAATTTTTAATTTATATTTTCATAGAATTACTTACCTGATATGAATATAATATTCGATATTTCGCTATGGGAGATTGTATACAGCATGTATTTTAGTAGATTCAGAACTAAGAGCCAGATAAAACTGTGAGAATTGTGTTAGACGGATTTTGAAAACGGATTATGTATGATTTTTTACTTTGTGTTGTAATTATTTATATGGAAATCGTTGAACAATTTTCAAAAATAAGCTTAACGTATTTTGCCTTTAATTTATGATAAAGAGAATTAAAATTTAAAAAATAACTAAATCGTATTCTAGTAAAGAACCTAAAGAATCATAGATTCGCACATTTTAAAAACTGAAATACATCAAACGCAATTACTAAAGTTTTTGTCTGGTTTTTCGGTATAAAACGCATAACATATTTGTTTGTAAATATATCATCCCCACATCCCCTTAAATGAATTTCGAACCCTAGTTCAGTGGAAAATTGTTATCATTAAAGTGATCATGTCAAAAATTAGGTACATATTATAAAGTATATACACAAACAAGTCATAAAAAATTATATTTAAACATAGTTTGGCATTTTACATTCAAAATAGGACCGAACCGTCGATTATTATCGATAATAAAATGTATTTAACATAAGCAAACAAAATTAACGAATTGCGAATTTTTAAATTCAATTTTATTATAATCGTAGTTTTTAATTAATTGTTTTCAATTTAATTTTTGATGACTTTTATATTTATTTTTTTAAATCAATATATACGAGTAGAATATGTAAATATATGTTTATAACACGTATACAATAGTATACAAAGTGTCCGTATTTTACAATCTACATGATCGTATAAAGTATTCGTGTTCTGCATTTTAAACGATGGACCGTACAAAGTGACCGTTTACTAATATAATATAGGTAAATGCACCTACCTTACCTTAACTATCTGTTTATTATTTTCAATAGTATATTATGCAATATTGTATTTATTTTTATTCCAACTATTATTTATTTTAAACTTTTGTTGCATTTTTGTAGGATTTTCTTCGAAAATAGAGTCTATTGCGCTGTAGTATTTGTGTCTGTTATAATATAATATATATATGTTACGGCTTATGTTGAAATTTGTATATCAGATTTTTGGTCAGTATTATCACCGATTTTGTAGAATATTATCCGTTTTTGTGCGTTAGTTTTTTTCTGATATTTAAATTTCAAGAGAATATTTGAAATATTTAAAAATCATCGTATATCTTGTTTAAAACTTAAAATAGCGAAAAAAACCAACTTATACACACACACAAACAATGTCTTCATAGCCTTTGAGTTTGATATAATATAACCCAATTAACTGTAATATTAAAAATAGCAACACAAAATCGGTTCTATTATTCCCATCGCGCTAACTATACTGTTTACAATTGGACCTTGGTCGTTAAATATATACAAATAAACCACGAAAAGTTGACATAATTTCATTTTGAACATCAACCGTTAACCGTATATCTTTTTCCGGTACAAATGTACCGGACACTGTGGACACTTTTACGGGCTCCATCTTGACCAAATAAGCTTAAACTGGGAGATTAGATTTTTTTTTAGACGGATTGGTGTAATAACGTTATAGTTGAATTTCAATAATGAGCACCATCGTGTTACGGAAGGAGGGTGTTTTTTTTTTTAACTTTAAACAGTCTTAGGCTCCCAAATTAAGTTAGTAGCGTGCAACGTTCTGTATAGATGATGTAAGTATTAAGGATGTGTCTTTTGAAGTTTTCAACTTTCAAACCCCTATCATTGTTTGTATGTTAATAAAAATCTCGAAAACTACTTTACCTATTTTGATGAAACTATTTTTATTCGATTCCTTCACATTATCGGAAGGTCACAGGATACTTTTTACAGTTTAAAAGATGTAGAAGTAGTAGGCCATGATATAAGGCAAGGGTTAATGGGTTTTTAGTGAATACAAATCATAAATAAATACAAATTTAATTTAATTAAGTATATAGTATATAATATTATAAATAACAGTAAGCGACTGTGGCAACCATAACTATTTTAAATCAATTATAAAAAACAATACAAAAAAAAAAAATGCAATAATGTAACGGCAAAAAGTCGGCTTAGGGGGAAATTCGTTTCTAGTGACGATGATCTACTGCTCACGTGTATTTTTTTTAAATATATTAAATATCACGATTATTCATACTCAGTCGGTTAGGTTTAATTATTATACTATCTATATATATATATAATATAATATCGATTAAAACTAATATTTAAGTCAGTAAAAAAAGAAAATTGCGTTGCAATAGATAATCTCTAAAACATTTAGGTACCTAAATGTATTTTATTCTACAAATTGGTTGGTAGGTTTACATTGATGATAATCAATAAGGGGAACACCTCGGAATGTATACCTATTCGTTATATTATAGGGTAATATTATGCAGGTGGTATACAAATACAATATAGATGGACACGTGACGCATATTCACATAGCAAGGCGAGTAGGTCAGGGGCTCAATAGCAATATATATTTGTTTACGGTTTATTGAAAAACTGGTGCCGGTGTGGAAAGATAAAACGATTTTTCAAGTGTCACTGAATCTGCATGGTCTATTATACGTCGCGTTATAATAGTAAAGCAAATTTGTGTAATAATATTATGTCTGAACATGCCAATGATTATTGAATGAAAAACTGCAACGCCGTTTGAAATTATTATAATATATAATAGGTATCTGGTATCTATACATAGAAAAAAGGATAAAAAAATAAAAATAATGAACTTTCAAGTAAAACTAAAATAATATTATTAAATTTGTTTGAAAAAAATTATTTTAATAATTTATTAAAACTACATAATATAACGTGTTCGTAAAATATTCATCAGATTTTTGCGGCGTAAACAACGTCACGCGTCTCAGTTAATTGACATTTCTCGTATCGCGCTAGTTTTTTTTTACATTTTTAAATTATTAATATTATACCTATACAATATGCATACATTAGTAATATTCATCTTATATTATTACTAATGGATCTTTTTATTTTTGTTATTTTATTTTTTTTTTTTTTGTTTACGAATGAGAGATGCGCAGAAAAAATACTGCTTTAAAATAAACGAAATGGAAAAAAAAATATCACACTTAGTTATAATAGTATTAGATTCCGAGCGTAGTGAGGGAGCTATTGGTTTTACTAATATGTTTATTTTTTTTTCCTCTTTCTTTCTTCTAGTCTGGGGACACGATTTTTCCTAATAAACTAGCTCCAATATTTAAGTATAGCACCTTTTCTCAAAGTTTAAGTTGTCTAAATTGTATTTTTAAGAAGTCATTTTTTTTTTTTTTTTAATTTCGACGCCATTTTTTAAATAAAAACACTTAATTGGGAAAAACGTAGAAAAATATACAATTTCATGATTTTATAATTGTATAAAAACACGAACGAATTTTTCTACCAGAAAAAATAGTTTAATTGAAAAATCACAAGAAACCTTTTTTGTTGCCTTTTGGATTTAATTTCTTATGGAATCATCGCCAAAACTTTTGAGATTTAAAGAAATTTAAATTTTTGGGAGTTTTTTTGTGTAATTCGGTTATAAATACACGTAAAAACTTAAACTTAGTAATAATACTTATACTGGACTTACCTAGACGTCGTAAAATTTTCAAAATAATCGGATGACTTTTTTTTTTATTTTTTTAATAAGCGTTTTGAAATCAAATCGATTTAGATTTAAAATCAATTAAAGTTTATTTAAACGAAAATCGCAAAAAAAAATTACGGCACTTCAAATTATGTATTACTAAGTTGCACTCGGAATCGTCTTTAGTCAAGCATGGTTTATCGTTCCTTATAAATATAAATTAAATAACCTTATGTATCCTACCTTCCCAACTTCTCACCTACAACGGTGGCCGTTCCCATTCACAGTATCAGCTTTTTTATATACTTTAGAACTCATGAACAATAAATATTGAAAACACCATAATATTATAACAATATATCGCATATTTTTATTTTCTGAAAAATAAAGCGGTTACAACAACGACGGAAACGCTTGCTGCAGGATGCACGAATTTTTATACGTTTCATCAGAGAAAGGTTCACAGAACATTACTTCATGTCTGTTTGATTTTTAAAAATTAATTTTGCATTTAAAGACCACAAAGCTCTTAAATTTTTCAAAAACGAAAAAAAAGGATTTTAAAATTAAATTTTACTTTTTTTAATTTTATTATCTGTGAATATGAACGCAGCTTTCCTCTATCGTGCAATTGATTAAAAGCTTTTTATCCCTCTTGAAACACAAAAATAATTTTCGAAAACCGGATTTCTAAAGAAATAAATTTCAATATTCACAGGACAATTAAATAATGGCTCCTAAATGCAGATAGTCGATATTTTAACCTTAAAAACTAAAAAGTAACTTGAAATGAATCCCAAGATTTTATTATGGAATTTGAGATCCCTTACATCAGGGGCGTCTCCAGATCTTTGCGTGGGGGGGGAGTGGCGAAATAATTTAAAAAATTAATATTAATATACCAATATTCAGATATTCATAAAAAAATGATGTCAAATAATATATTCATTATACCTACTTCTGGACCTATGACTATGCCAAATGATAATACAAATCCATTTCTCTTGTAGTAATCGTATATATGGAGGGGGGGGATATAAAAAATTATGAATATGCAACGAATACTCGAGTCAATCTGCTTTAAGAATTCCATTTTAAATGATATTATTGTACGCGTTTGGAAGCCAATTTAATTAGATATTCATTTTGGAGAGCCAATTCAAGGGTGCTGGGTATATACCGGGACACACACGGTAGAGACACCCTGTATTGGTTAGTACGGGCCGTGCGCATGCAAAAAAGAACGATGACCCGCACTCGGACACTAAAACAAAAGAAAAACAAATTATCAAGCAATGTTGGTTGTCGAATCGATATGGTATAATTTAATACCTATGTTTATCATTTATTAAATTACAGTTTTTTTCAGACGTATGTACATTTTGAAAATTCCACAAAAAGAACTAGAAAATGATGTTAAAAGATTTTTTGATTATTATCGCAAACAATTATAGAGTGAAACCCGTGAAAAATTCAATGTTTATATAGTCTACACACACATATACCTCTCGGGTTATAAAATAAAAATGTTAATTATATAGTATTTCCCTAAAGATTATTATTACCTACTGTCGAATTAACTCCTATTATCTGGATTAATGTGTGGTTTTGAAAATAATAGTTTTTATATATTATTATAATAGATGGTGACCGACCCGGTAATTTTACCTTTTACAAAATATATACATATGTGCGTATATATATTGAAGTTTTTTTTTTTTTTATTTTTTTTTTAGCATAATACGGTTAGGTTAGTTTTACGGTTTCTAAAATTTTTTAAGTGCGAGATTAAAAAGCAGAATAAATTCGTATTAAGTACCTGTATATAATACTTAGGTAGATTTATGACGTAGGTATATACCGGCCGCAGGCAGCTTAATTAAAATTTAATTAAATTATAGTACAAATAATCTTCGCGGATTGTCCATATTACAATATAATAATATATTCCGTATTCGAATTAATAATTTCATATTAAAGTAGTATTATAAAATTAAATCAAGCATTTAAAAATTTAATATAAAAAGAATAGTAATAGAAATATGCTTTTATAAAATTCTGATATTTTTGTTCAATTGTTTGGTGTACGTTTCATAAAATAAGGACCTATGTGTATGCCAGAACGAAAACGTCTAGTAAAGTTCAAGGACATGAAAAAATAATAAATATTTTCAGTTTATTTAGCGTTGTTATTGGAGCTATTGGCATTGCGTAGTAATAGTATCATTTATATTTGTTCGATTCTGAGCAGAAGTTACGCAGATTACATTATATACGCGTTTTACAACGGTATGATGTGTTGTTTTATTATTTATAGTTATTTTTTATGAGCCTTTTTAGGGACAGAAAACTTGTTGAAAAAAATAAACGTCCCGCAGGTACTTTAGTAATAATATTTACCATAAACAATAACATTATATTTTTAAAAAATAAAGTTGCGTTTTATAATGTTAAGAAAAAAAAACAAACATATAATTGGAAATGACGAGTAAAAAATTTATTAGGAAACGTACAGCGAATTTTAAAATAATATGTCCAATATTGAGATCAAGCAAGATGTTTTTTGATTTTTACGCTTAGGTAACTAAATAAAATTGATAATATTAAAAATCGATGTTCAATTTTTAAAATAAATTTAAATCTGAGTACCGTTGTGGTGTTAGTGCTCGTTAGAAACACTACTAGTACAGAACATTAGTGTTCATTATTATCGTATTATCAAATTATCTACGTGTATAATTATAATATTTACCTACAATCATAATTAGAAGATGTATTAAAAAAAAAAAAACCATTCGTGAACAGCAGAGCTCCGTCACTAGAGTAGAATTTTATGAAATATTCATTGCTAAACAGTAAATAACTGGATACTATAATTATACAATACTAAAATGTACTACATTTATACTATCATTGTAATAATTCTAAAAAGAGACATGATGAAATTACATCCCAAAAATAATAGGTGTGTAGGTTGAAACACCCGAAAGGCACGTCGCTCTTAATATCGTATATTTACAAAATTTCATCCCATACATTTTCTTTAGACCGTTTTTGTTTTTAGTCATATTTTCTTCTCGCCATTTTGGTGCAAGGACATTTTTGATTTGGCTATTACTTTAATTTGTGCTCATTTTATTTATCCGTGCCAACAACTCATCGATATTAAAAAATAACTTGTAGAATTTTATAATAAATTGCATTAACGAAAAATCGACATTTATGCGCTATGTTTAGTACGCAATATTGTACCTTATTAATTTTATAAAATATGAACATTTCCCCCTCTATATACACGATAACTTATAAATATAAGACCATTGTAAACATTGGAAAAAAAAAAAATCTAGTAGATATAGAACACATTTTTCAAGTGGGCGTGTGACACTCTTGTCTCTCCGCGAAGGACGCCCATGATTGGTATTAAAATTATAAACGAATAAAAAACAGATTTTATAAAGCGGATTGACTTGTTTAATTCAATATACCTCCTTCTATATGTATATATATATACCTATTCACTATATTATTTTCATTCATAATAAATTCTAATTGGCAGTAAAAAAAAAAAAAAAAAAATGGTATACTCTGTTTAAAAATTAATTTTAATTTTATACTGTTATACTTAGTTTAAAAAAAAAAAAACTTTTACCGAGTAAAAATTATTAATGACATCCGAGAGAGATTTTATATTCCTACCTATACCAGACATAATGAAATAATAAAAAAATATACGTATAAATATTTATAGAATATAGCGGTTTTTTAGAGGCCTTTTTCGGTAGAAATTCATCGTGTAATACAGTGTACAGCGACAACCGATATAGTACTATAATGAGGCAAATGAAAGCAAAAATAGAAATATTCCGTACAATTTGTACGAGATTAAACTATTATACGAAATTATTACAAGTTTGTCAGAGCAAAAAAATACGAAAATACGGTAATTTTTTTTTTTTTTGGATAAATAAAAATATTATGTTTCGCGCAAGTTATTTCGATCAAAATTTCTAGTGAAAATGACATAGTACACCAAAATAATAATTCGTAATATTCCGTCGTGAATTTTCACGGTTTTCGCTTTTCGCTACGCGATGGTATCTATATGGACAATTTTTTTTTTCTTTAAGAGGCCTCGTAACAACATTTTGTTTCTCTGTTCCGTCTCGTGAGTAATATAGTTCTGCAACAAAGGCGCATTCCGCATTTCCTTGATTACGACTCTCGTGTGGAGTTTAGTTTAAAGGATCCTGTTTTATGAACTTTACAAAGAAGAGTAGCATGCTATGGCTTCTACGGGTGGTTTTTTTTCTTCGTAATTTTCATTTCTTATTAAGTTGTTAACGATTAAAATTATGAAAAAATTGAAAAACGCATATAATTTTGGTTGAAAAAAAAATTAAAATATTAAACGAATCATTCGTACAAGCCACAGTAAATAGGTACTCATTTTTATAAAATGTTTAGTATTATGTCCTTTTGCTCTAAACTTAACCTCAGTTTCGCAATCGTGGAAGTGCGGAATACATTTGTTGCTACATAGTATATTATGTTACGTGTGAGACAGACAAAGAAAACAAAATATGTTGCAACGAAGCCCCTTAAAACTTTTATTTGACATCGCGAGTCAGCTAAATAACTAAACTATTGCGTATTGATATCGACAATTTAATTCGTTTAGTTTAGAATTTCGGATAGGGAAACCTTTGCACATCTATAGCTTAGCTCTGTCGTTGCCGAAAATACAAATTGATTATTTAACTACGTATATGAATTTAACGTATTTACGTAGTTACATGAATAAACTTTAATTATGTGAAGGACCGAAGGGATATTATCGCGAGTATACTGCAATTATTATTGGTTTTTCGGGCAAAAAATAATCCGATTTCGTCTCTAATCTACAGCCAACAATAGTATGTATATAATAATATTACGTACCTTGTCTTTAACTGAAATCAGTTGCTTCACAACTACTACGTCGGCTAACAATAAAACTCTGGTAACGGAATTCAACAAGCATCGGGCAGCTCTTATAACTGACGCTCGATCGTTGATCGAATCTTCAAACACGGCTTCGCATAGTTTTTCGATGGAAGCACCTGCGGAAATAAAAAAAAAAAAAAATTAAAACCCATTGGAATATTATTACATGTAGGTACTAATCTAATATTGTTTCGATCGAGAAAACTTTCGATTGAACTGCGCAGTCACACACTAAGGAACCTAAACGGACAAACCGAGATACGGCTAAAATACGTATAATTATTATACATGAATCAGAGCTAGTTCATATAGATAAGCCCGCCAGTGTTTATTGTGGTACTTAGAGTTGCACAAGATTGTTATACGCAAATCTCGCATATAATTATAATAGTTATGACTATAATATTAGTTTCGTCCTACGTTCAATCGAATCGCATTGATTTCGTAATTTATATATGCATATTCTAAATAATAATTCCAATATAGGGATTATATATTGTCTATAGCAATAGCTCAAAAATCACTTAAATGTTATGAAGATTTCATCACGCCTGGAAAAAGAAAATATAACTTGTCGATCCAAATTTCAAGTCCCTACGAATATTTTAAATTGAATTACAAAAAAAAAAAATAAAAACAAAAACAAAATTGAAAATCATAGAAGCATTATTTTCGTAAATTTTCTCGTTATTTCTACGTTTTTTGTTTTTGTTTTTTTTTTTTTGATATTACCCAATCAATCAAAAAACGACATTTTTACTCATTAACTAGATTAAAATATTGACAAAAAGGGTTTTTGCCGTTTTTTAAACCTTAGAAAACAAAAGCCGTGCAAATTTAAAATAAAAGAATTCGTGACGCCCTAGAAATTTGTCCGTTTATCCCCAAATTTTCCCAACTTTTTTTATGAGTTTTCCAAATTCTTATGAAAACCGCTTTGAAAATCAAAAAATTGACATTTTTGAAAATAACAGCTAAATAAAATTTCCGTTCAGAAAAAGTGCTACACAAAATGCTAGACATTTTGTATACAGCATAAAAATTAAAATAATAATAATAATACACATCATTGTAAAACCAATACATTTTTCTCTACGTTCCGAATCTAAAATAAGTGTATGTGTGTGTGTGTGTATTCAAAACTGATGTTTTAACAACACACTAAGAACCAATATGCAATTTTTAGTAAAAATATACAACATTAGGTATTCATATATATATATATATGTTTGGTGTATAAAACATTAAAATGATTATTTCTCCAGAAACGTTTAGCAATCGTCAAAAATAATATTGTAATGTATAGGCGTATCTTTGATCGTTCCTACACTTTAACGTTGGTGTTTATTTTTTTTTCTAACACGACTGAACTATAGTTATAGTTTCCGGACAAGGATGATTTATTATTATAATATTATGTAGGCATTATACCTATCCGCGGATTTAACAAAATATAAAAATAAATGAATTAGATTAACGCGATTAATTACTTTTCGCGATGATATACTTGATATATAAAACGTAATTACGTTTTATACGAATTGCTTGAATTGTTTATTTTAATTTCTGAAATAAAAAAAAAAAAAGTACTAAAAGCTTATTTATACTTTTAAGTTTTATAAAACTATAATATAGCTTTTAACGTCTATATAATAAATATAATTTTCATTATACTAAGTAAACGCAATTACTCGTAGAATACTATATATTTTTAGTACTAATGCCTTTAACATTTTAAGAGTTAACCTTTTGTTCCTATTATCGTTGTGCTGAACACTATCATCATAATATAATTTATATAATAAACAGTATATAAGGATAAAACATTTTTCCTGAATTTAAGTCGTATTAGAATATTATGTGACATAAACTTGGTATTTTTTTTGTGTACACAAACTGAACGATTCTATTTCATGCACGTAGCCAAAAATATGTTTTTTTCTTTTCTAAATCACTAATATTTTTAACTTTTTACATATATATATATATATGTATGTATGTAAAAATTTCCGATATTTCTCGTACGCGTAATAGGAATATTATTTTACAATAATATAACTTTATCTTCGATCTTCAAAAATAATACCAGATTGTAATATATATATAAGAATATTTTTAGGTAAACAGTGTGATTTGCAAGTATCACCTTGAAAATAATTTAAAAAAAATAATAACCTCGTTAGTATGGCATTATTTTCGTACCTATAGCTTCATATATTAAGTACATTTACAAGAAAAAAAAAATAATAATAAACGATTCGTTTTTAATTTAAAATGTTACATATTCATTCGCAACACTGATATTCGATTATAGGTACATAATAATTAATGGCAAAACCTTTGACAGACTCATTTAATATATAGGTACAAAATTGTCTATCTATAAAATGTCTATATAGTTATATATTTTACAAAACGATTGATTTAATATCAAATGCCTGTATATGTAAAGTATAACTGTTTAAAATTACAGCATAGAAGATCGCGTTCTAATTATATAAAAAAAAAATTATACTTTGATAAAATACAACATAATATTCTGAATAAACGAAATGTAACCTTAGAGTGATAGAATTACAAAAAATTATATTTATTCGTTTCATTATAATTTTTTTTAATCGGTTGAAAAAGCAAGTATTACGTGAAATATATTATATTATTCCCTACTCGCCAGTAGTTGTTCCTGGCTTATATTTACCTGGCATTTTTTCCCTATTTAAATTATTATGTACACCGAAGGCCACTTCAACTTTTTAAATTCTAATTATTTTTTTCCGCAATAAAATAAAATCCATATTTTACGTATGTAAGTTGTATGTCGTATATGCACGCATAAATTCTGAAATTAGGACACTTGATAATTATTTTATTTAATTATTCAAAACGATATCTATAGATATTATCAAAACTATTATATTATATACACTCAAGCTAATAACATATCAGATATAGAAATGTCATTCGGAACTTTGGAAATGGGTTCACGCGCTGAATGTGGCACATTATTATAACTGATTAGTTATTCAAATGAATAATTGATAAATTAAATATAACTTAAAATCGAATCAAGGGCGTCCGCAGGAGGATGTCGGTGGGGGCCATTCCCCCATCCCGCTATTTTAGTTAATATTAAATATTAATTATTTTATAACTTGCATGGCTTAAGTATTTAAGCCATAATGATTTGTAAGTTGTAAGTCTTATATTTTTGACTTTGCCCACCCTTGGTTTATATATTTTTGCGGGTGCCCTTGAACTGAATATAAAAATACATATGTGTTAGATACTTTAAGCGTTCGAGAAGTTCGATTTTTTTTTTTAAAACTGCCAAAAATCATCTGTGTATTATAATAATATGTTTTAATCCCATATATTTTAAAGAATAATCAAAGAAATCGAAAAAACGGTATTTTTTTAAACCTATATTTTTAACTGATAGGCTATTTTACCAACGAATCTTTCGAAATTTATCCATTCCGTAAATGGACAATTTTACCAAGACGATATTTTAATTCACGGTAGAAAAATGGTTAGGACGACATTATTATTAGTTAATTATTGCAGATTAAAAAAATAAATAAATAAAAATATCGTACTGTTAATAATTAAACACGGAATATAACTTATAAACCATTGTGTAGTCGATATTATTTGATTGATTGATGAAATATGCACAAATAGAATGCGATATTTAAGTTTTAATATACTATATTATATACATGTATAACAATACAGGATAATATAAGTTCATAATAGGCTTATCATGAACCATAGCGTTTTTCTCGAAGGATTTTAAGTGAATTTGATTTCTGCGTTTTTAAATAATTGTAATTATTTTGAATATTTAGTAATGAATTTTATATCAAATTTTAGACGATAAGTTCACTGTCTTACTAGACCGGTCTAAACTGCTATAACTCATAAACGGTAAACCCTATGCACATTAGGGTTATTACCTATCAAAATGAGTAGGAGAATATCCTCCATTTGAATCCGTCTTAAAATCTACATTGCACTACTAATTTTAGGAATAAATCTAAAAAGTTGAACATTTCGTTAAAATAAAATTCAAACGATTCCGTAATTATAAAAACAAACCGAAATATCAAAATACACTTATATAAATCCTTCAAGAAAATCTCCGATGTATGATAATTCGATCACTCTGTATAACGCAATGTGTCCGCCAATGATTTCCATATTACTTTAGGTATACCTGCAACCATTATACCATTATCTACATGTATAATTCAATGAAATATAAAATTGATAACATTACACGCACTCATTGAATATCGCGAGAACATGCGAGAGCAATATTATTTTAGAATGCCTATTACGTTTTCACCGTTATATTACTGTTATTGGATATTATTATGCAGGATAATAACGTCGAAACAAATGGCCTATTCATGTAAAATATTATACAATGTTTACACGTATTATATTCAACACGTTCGGGATAGAAAACACAAATTTCATTTCAAATAATATTGTCGGACAAACATTGAACACGAATTGCACACGTTCTCCGTGTAGCTGCGTACCTATGTGTACGTAAACGTGATTGGTTTTATTATTTCGTCGGGACATCGACAGCGTATATATGTAATGACGCGTGATAATAACAATTACTTAAATAATATTTCAATGAAACGAAAACCATTTATAATATTATACTATTTACAGGAAAGCATTTTAGCAAAATAAAAAAAACGAATTGCATAGATAACAAGAATTTCGGGTGAAATTAGTGTAGAATACCTACACTTTTAAATGTCAGGGAATCGAAATAAACTCGTTTGGAAATAACCGTTAAGGAAACTCAACAAAGAATATAACGCTGCTAAACGAATTTTTTTTTTACCTTAAGTTCAGTCGTATTGAAACCCATGATATCATAGAAAAACAAACTAAATACGGGGTCGTGGTATACGCCCGGTTGCACTTTATACATTTGAGACGCTGTCCACCGGAAAAAAAAAAAAGGCGAATATTCGAGAGAAAATTCCTGCACCAAGTTTCCGTAATACATTTGGAGCGTATAAAATAAAATAAAACCCAAGATATGTTGAAAGAAGTGGGGACATCGAACACCGAAAAGATAAGTTGGACAATACACGTGTAGTGGGTGGAAGAACATAATATAAGTTAAAAGCAGTAAAATGGAACCCGGAGTATAAGTCACCACTAGGACGCCCAAGACAGATGATAGTTGGATGAAATAAGTAGGTATAGGAAGATCTAAACTATGATGGGAATGAAAAATTAGATTTGACAGCTAACTGATAGGAATAGATGGAAAATAGTGGTGTTGTCGGCGAAGGACTCAATGGCTTTTTTTTTTTAAACCGACGAAAAAATAAAATAAAAACATATGAATCCAAATATTATTATAACCTATAAAATACAAATTGTTTTAGAGGTTTAAATATACTCAAAAAATACCACGATTAGGACATTGTTGTAGGTGGGTACTGGGTATAGTTGGGAAGTCATATGTAATATATATATATTATGTATACAAAGTAATTTAGTTATTATACTGTATGTCACGATAAATTATTTTTGATTAAAAAAAAAAAAAACGATTCTGAGTGAAATAGTATAATTAATCGTGTTTTTCCTCGTTATCGAATCAACTAAGAAATCACCTAAACCACTCGAGAAAAAAGACCTATTTAGTGAACTGTTACAAATGTCGATATTATTTCAAATAATGTATTTCAGGCGAAAATTCCTCGTATTTTTAAAGTACGACGTGAAAAAATCGGATCATTTTCACTAACCGTAAAAGTGTTTTCCGAAAGAAAAATAAAACACATTACACGTCTTTGTAATACCAATAGCTCCTTTGTTATGCTCAGAATCTAAAATACGAAGAAAAACTTAGAGCCCGCAGTATTATAATATAGATTGTGTTTATTTTCGATCGGTTAAAATAGGTTGATGAACGGTTATATTATTACCGCGATGCTTAATTGTGTGCACGTAAATTAGATTTATGAGTTTCGAAATGTTAAAAGAAAATTAAACACCTATACCTGCCCAGCTATCGGCATTATAAATTATTTAGATAATAATATCAGAAACACTGTGTATACGCATCCCTGAAATTAAATTATTAAGACCCGCCAGCATAATATTCTGCGCTCGTCGATTCATCGGAGAATATACCTACCAAACGAATAAACGTCACGCCGAACGTAAATATTGTGACGTTTATAGGTACGGAATTTACATTTTAAAGTTTAAACGCCCATAAACAAAAGTTTTAAGTGGATGTATTATTTTTGGGGCCATTACACGTTACTTTTTTTGTAAAGTATTATCCGACAAACAAGCTGCGTAGCATATATTATACAAAACGCATGTCCCTCCTCCACGTGGAGATAAAAGTAAAACGAAAAAATATTCTCCTCTTTAAATTTGGTCTGGGTTTTTGAACCCGCGAATATCGATTTAAATTCCACGTGCCTTGATTTTTTTTCACATGATAATATTGTATGTACCGTCCGGGCCAAAAACGGAGAAAGTATTCGAGTGGCCGGTATCGGTTCGTGTTTTGTGTTAAAATTACAAATTTTAAAATTTCGACCTTTAAACCATTTCATATAACGTAAATGTTATAATAACAGAGATCTCGGACGCAGAGAAAATACTGACAGAATTACAGAAAGTATACACGAGTATATTATAATGAGTAACATCCCTTTAATGAGAACTGTAGTTGACATTTTGGTGCATTTTAAAAAAAAAAATAAAGACCCCCGCAGCCATTTTTTAAACTAAGATATAAATACTACAACATTTTTCGCTTTCGCATTTTAATATTTAAACAGTAAATATACATAACCTATAAAATTTCAAAAAAAATGTAATATATTTATGGTTTTCGACGATATAAATATAAAAAATCGAACTAGTATATATAAGATAAAATATTGTTCAATTTATGTTCCGGTATCTAATAAATACTGACAAGCATACCAACATTAAATTCACTATACTTATACAAATAACTTTGCACTTTGTAATACAGCGCGAATAATACAAGTATAATATAAAAAAATTTCCTCGTTAACATATTAGCAAACATTTTTCAAAAATAACGTTATTATAATAGTATTCAAACTTTTGATGTTTCTTTACGAATACACTAAAAAGTGTATTACGAATAAGTAGGTAGTTATCCGTATTTTTCGAAAATATGAATTTATCGAACCAATATTGTATTGCAAGTTATTACGACAAATAAAATTACAATAAAGCAATCTATATCATCAAAATATATTTATTTACTACAAACGATTTTCTTTTAAGTTTGTACAGATAGACGCCCACATAAAATTTTATATTTTTTTTCTACAGCCGTTACTCATTCTCCATAAGACATACCATATTGAAAACTCAAATTAACATTATTAATATAATATACAGTAAACAAAAATAGAGTGCATTATTAATGAGAAAAAGGATCTTTTTATGCATAATACATATTGACGGCGGATCAATATCCAATATTTACAATTACTTTGCAGTTTGGTTACATAGGTACTAAACAAGGGCGTATCGTCTATAAAAAAAATCTTGCAGGAGGTAGCAAAATTACATGTATTACGCTTATTTTTGCATAATCTGCGTGGATTTATTAATTTCAAAATATAAAAATAACATTTTTATACATGGCGAACACGGAAAAATGAGGGAAACTTGTCCCTCTTTTGTCCTTGCACCGCGTATGATACGCTAAGCCGTTTGTAGTTTATAGAGGAGTGGAACATCAAAACGAAAATGAATAGATCGATGAAATATTTTGAGATACGTATGTTAATGGATGAACCATACAGAGTGAAAAAAAAAACAACCTATAGAAATGAGTATATCATATACTATATAGGATATAATATTTCGTATCTAAAATGAAATAACTTTTTTCGCATTTAATGGTAAAAAGAAATAAAACCTATAAATCTTTTCGAAGATGCACTTTTATTGGTACATTTTTGTAGTTGTATAACACTATTATAGTAAAACTATAACGATTTTTTTTTTCAAGCTTATACAGTGAGACTTTTAACTTTTTCATACAACGAGATAAATACCCGTCTATTAAAAGTTCTGTGTTGTAAAAAGACAAAACTATAATTCTCTAAACACAACGTTATGCAATACAATATAATACAGAAAGAAGTTTTCCAAATTAAAATTATATTGTAAAAGGAAAAAAAAAATGCTTTTTTAAAATGTCAACCTGCGGTTTTTCAGTAGGTAATTAGCTTTCTCATTAAAGTATAACTAATAAAGTGATTCTCCAAATTCTAAAGTGAGGTTTTGTAAAAAGAATAACAGATATATGGAAAGGTTTTTTTTTTTTTGAACGGTGATTTTTGGTGAATATTTTAAACTAAAATACCTATATATGCATAATATTGTGTTAAATAGGGATTTTCGATAACAGAATATTATAATACTATATAATATTATAGTACTTTAAAAATGGCGAATAAATGAATAAACTCGGTGCATTTTATTTAACTTTAAAATATATATTTATAACTATAAAAAGGTTTTATATCAACATGCCCTCTTATTGAAAAGTTTTTATATAATATTCGTGTGCGGCGAATCTTGTTTTCTTTTTTTGTATTCGGTTGACGATGTGTGTATTTCATTATGTATATACAAACACGAAGAAGATATTGCTCTGTCCTGCAGTATGCTATTGACATTTTGAGCGGACAAAATACAGTTGATTAAATTTTAAAAGCTTAAAATGTATGTTTCGCGAAATGTTTAAAAAAAAAAAAAAAAAATGAGTTGATACTGCTGAGGCTAACGAACGTACCACTATTGTAGGTCAGAAGTTAAGAAGCTAGAATACATGGAGTTGTTTAATTCATATCTGTACGCAACGGTCAATCATCGCTAACGAATAACGATTCTGAATCGAAGTTCGATTAAACATGTTTTGATTTTTACGATTTTCGTCAAAATTACCACGTCTATAAAAGCAGAGATAAGATTTCAGGTTACTAAAATTATTTCCAACCTAAAAACAAAAAAAAAAACAAAATAATACATTTTCCCATTCCCCTTTCCTACGTTGTTTTTCGTTTTCCCCCCAATTATAACATCCCCAACGGATAACATTTTATTTTAGGAAAGATGCTATGCATTCGACGATCGGAGCAAGATTTGTGGTAAAAAATTGTTTGTAGACAGAAAAAAAAAAAAAGCTCATATTTAACTCGGAATAAATATAAAAATACAAAATGAGAGAAACGTTTTGAACAAAACGTGTAAAATAACAACCGTCACAATAAATAATTTAGGTAAATAGTATAGCCGGTTTATGGTGATAAAAGTGTAAAAAAACAATGGTTGTGTATATAACACTATATATAATATGGTGATGTAATAGGGCGGCATCATGGACACACATATAATATCGGGTGGGCTTATCCTGTCGGGTGATAAATTAGCTAAACATCACGATCGTGTACTTGGAAACAGACGACTATTGTATAATAATAACAGTATTATTATACGCGCCTTCGGCCGGATTTGCCGTTAATCCGTTCGCCGTTCGGGAGATTTATGCACATCCGGCGAAGGTGTGAACGAAAATAAATAAATAAAATAATAAAACGATGACCGGACACGAGCGTGTGACGCAGGTTCGTGCTGTGCCCGATTCATCCCCAGGTATTGGAACAAGGGCGGGTGAGAAAAAATGAACGCGCGGGGAAGTCCTAGCCGCGGGAAAAAATTCGACCGCCGCGTCGTCGTCGAGGGAATTCCGCGAGGGCGAGTCTGTCGCGCAATCCGGGAGCGCGCGTGTCACGGCGGTAGTCGGAAAATACCATTTTTCGGCCGGAAATGGGCACGTCCGGAAATCGGGCCGGAAGACGTAAACGCGTGTTTCGCCACCGTTGTACATGGGCGAATGTTATGTGACACGTCTACGATGACGTTTCATCGCCGTCGTTCCCGTCAACTCGACGCTCGTGTCGTCCCCGTGTCTATACAACTGCGCAAGCATTGTACGACAAGAGATAAAAAATTGTTCTGCCGGCGACCAGGTGACGGTAATACGATCGGCGACGTCGGTCGGGTGAATCGTGCAATACGTCCTATATACAGGGCGATACCAATATCACGGACCTTTATACGCGAAGATTTCCACCGTGATAAATTTGATTTTAGTCGTTTTATCGAATCGTTTAATATCGTCACGAAATAATTTCAAAACGTACACGATGTAAGTCATGCAGTGGCGTGCCCAGGAATTATCAATGGGAGAGCATGTAACAAATAAGAATTGTGAATAAATTGTAAGTTCCTTTTCTCTACCCAAATCGACTGTGATAATTGGCAATTTAATAGCCGGATCCTAAAAAAAGAATAGTTCCTAATCAATACGTCAAGTTTTTCCACGTAACTTGGCTGAAATATATGCATTTCGACATTAGATAACTCATATATTTTTGTATTTCAAGCCGGAGGAGGGAGGATATAACCCCTAATCTCCCCCCTGTGCACGTCACTGAAGTCATGTTATAATTAAATTTCATATTCGTGTTTAGACATAACCCCCTCGCCCCCGTATACGATCTACAATTGGTTCGCTGCGGGTGTGATTATATAAGAACAGGATTTGTATGCCCTCAAACGCACCGAAAGAAAAAGCCGAAAATACAATTAAACAGCGAAAAATACAAAATAATAGTTTCACTTTTGTAATATCTGTTATAATATATTAATCGAATTATGTATGTAATCACTTCGTAGCTACTTGAATTGAATTATTCAAGCGCAGCAAAATAAAACAATAGAAACGTGTACTTAACATTGAAATCTAGTAAATCCGATATTGGTGAAACGAAATAATTCACGTTTCGAGTGTGAAAACGCGGGTCGCCGTTGGAAAATCAAAAGCCGACGAGTGTGACGAGTAAAATAAAAACCAAAATCAATGTGAATGTATTATATACTATATACTCGAAACCTTCGTACGCCAGATAATGGCTGGGTCGTATACCACCCTGTATATGCGCGCGCGCGCGCGCGCGTGTGTGTGTGTGTGTGTGTGTGTGTTTTGGGGTCGAGAAGGGGTAGCGGCCGTACACGGGATGAGAGGGTGTTTCGCTGCTCTATATCTCGACGTGACGCGCGCGTGTATATACAGCAGCCCTCCTCCAGCCACCTCCGCGGCCGATACTCACCTGCCGCCCTGGCCTCCTTGCACTCCTGGTACATGTCGGCCTTTATCTCCGGATTGTCGTCCGCAATAGTCTCGCCGACGGTCACGAACCGCTCGATGGCCAAATTCACCCCCTGGCCGACCCTGGCGATCGCTCTGGCCGTCCGCTCCGTACAAAACGGCCGTTCCCTGTGCGCCACCAACGTCGATATCTGAAACACAAATGTACACGACAAAATGATAATAAGTCGCGTAGAATTCAAAACTCGGTATTGGCAAAATTATTGTGCGCGTTACATGAAATGGTATACAATAATTGCGTTACAGAAAAAAATGAAAATGAAAATATACACGATATTTAAATTTCCCTAGGTATATACAGTGTGTTCAGTCATGTATAATATTATGTATACCAGTATATCGTTATGCGCGCGTCTGAGTCCCACGACCTTATACGTAGAAAAATGCGATTTTTCTCCGCGGCAGCAGTTTTAGAAGGTACCGAAATGCACATTTTAAGAAAATTCAAAAAGTTAAACTTTGCCGATGAATGTTCCGTGCGCGATACAACTCGGTTTTGTTTCGATAGAATTCTAATTTCTGTCGCCACATTTGAATACAATGATTTACTCATTTTATTTATCGAAAATAGCTGTAACTCGGTCAATTTTAGATTCAGTACCAGAGGAATCGACGGATCAAAATGTGTTTAAAAAGAAATTCACCTAGCCATTTCCGGTATATCAATAACGGGGGTTGCAATTTAAAACAATTAAAAAAAAACCAAGTAGTATTTCGCGTGTTCACGCGTCGACGGATTTAAACAATTTAAAAATTCTTGAAATGATGTGTACTTCGGTATCCATTTGCATAGGTCACAGAACATCGCATTTCAATCTATGGACGTCGGTAAGAGAAATTTAGCGGCACGTATAAGACGGGACACGCTGTATATTATTATACGACGTTGGTGTGAAACCCTTTCCCGTCACGGCTATAACGATGGAAAAATGATTACATACGTATACACTATATAATATTATACTGCAGTATACTCTATTTACCGTTATATACGTATTGCATATTGTGTATAGAGCGGTATACGTTTTTCTTTTTATCGCTTCAAAGGCTCGGAGATTCATTGTATAAATGTATATATATATAAAAAAAAAAAAAAAAAAGCAAATAAATAAAACATAACGATGGTTCCAATTACACGCGGTGTACTAGTCGTCTGTTTTATCTATATGGTATGTAAGTACACATAAAGACGAAAATGCGTTGACGTCTGTTTCTCGTTTTACCCATCTTCCCTCGTCACTGCGGGAGACTAATGCATTATAATATATGTGCCTACACGAATACACGATCGAAGGGGTAATAAAATATGTAGGTAATGCTTACAATATATTATCTCGGTTTGAATATTCAGAACTTATAATCGATATACGTACCGATAGGACACCGGTCTACAATAATGTAATGTAATATTATGATCGGCGGTACAGTATACAAATACGCGCATTGTATATTCGTGGAAAACTAAAAAAAGTAAAATATACTGGGAAAAATGAAAGTACACCCGAAAATAAAAGTATGTGAATTAAATATGGAAAAAAAATATTTTATGATTTATAAAAATATCTATAACAATTATTAATCGTGAATTATAATACAAATAATAATAAATCAGTGCGATATTGAATTGCTTTGATTTGAAAATTCAAAATTATTATCTTGTTTAATCAAAACGATAGATCTTTAAAAATGTTTATATTAAGTTGTTTTACATTGTATAAATATTTGTTGTCTACTTACATGAATATTATTCATTCATTACGGTCATAAAACAGATTCATGAATATCAAAAATAAACCGTATCGAAATTAGCATGCGACAAAAATTAATATTTATGAATTTCTAAAGGAAAAAATAACAACACACGCGACCAAATTATAGCGAACAATTATTAAAAAAAAAAAAAACACAAAGCATAATAAACTGAAATAATATTCAAAGTTTTATTAAACGATTCCGGTGCATTTGAAAATAATAATAATAATACTAAAATATAACCTTGTGTTATTTTAATGCAAATATGATAATATTTAAATCGTCCGACAAAATAGAAACCGAAGAAGTTCAAAAACAAAATATGTAAGAAGAACTTGCAGACCTGTTTATGATGAAACAACAAATAATTGGCGAAGATACAACATTTGCGAGAGTATGACACGGTATTAACGTATAGCCAGTGACGAATTTTGAGGTTAGACTTCAGAGACTGAATAATTGAAAAGGTCATATAATAAGAAGAAATAACGGTAGAATGTAAGTTTGAGTAGAAGAAACTTTGAGTGATAGACCAGGAGAAAAGGGATCGACGTACTTGAATATGAATATTAGAGTTCTGGGAATGCAAGACCGGAGAATCGTGGTCCACAATAGGAATTAGATGGAGTGATGTTGTATGGTTGTAAAAACCATTAGAGAATGGAAAAAGCCAGAAGAAAAGGAAATATTGTAATTGAATAATGTTTGTACGTATATGAAGAAAATCCCACTGGAAAAAGACCACATGAAAGACGCAGTGAGGTAGAAGACACAGGCAGCGGATGAAGGAAACTGGAGGCGAAATTGTAGGGCAGGAATAGATCCTAGAGACGGATTACCTTAAAGAAAAATTATTTGTAATAATTAAAAATATTGATTATTATCGTCACATTACGCTTTATAACACGTACATTTATATATTTTTATGCTACGGTTCGGTAGTAAGTTATTATTGCAAGTTTTGATTAGGAACATCATTTTATATCTAACGGGGTAGCTATCATTTTGGTAATAAACGTGTGAACTTGAAATTGAGACATGGAACTTAAAAGATAATCTAAACCGACCGTTGCAGATGACGTATACATTTTGTTGCATTTTGTTCGATGATACATTTACATTATGTAAATTAAAATAATTTAACGAACAAGTATAATTACATTAAGAGAAATTAGCATTTTTGTACAAATATTATAAATGAAAAATAAATAAATATGAAGAAAAACATACCCGGAGTATTACAGTCAATTGTGTATATTTACGACGAAAATTAAGGCGACTGAATACAAAAACAAAACGAGAAGTACACAGAACATATAAGCAATTTATTATAGAGTAAATTATTTTTTTTAAAAGAGATTGTAAAAAAAGGAATGAAATATGACATCGATTTTATGACATTATATTTATTATTATCTAAAATATATTACTGCAGAATATTATTTTTTTTATTGTTGTTTTTAATTTCATTAATAATGAATCATTGTTATATTTCATATTAGATTCTGAGCGGAGCGAGGAATGTATTGGTTTTACAATGACGTTTATTAATTTTTTTTTCTGTGAACAACTTTTGTACCAACAATTTTGCTCTGATTTTCGAGTGTAACACCTTTTCTGAAAGAAAATTTGACTGGGGTGATATTTTAAGACAATTATTTTTTGGTTTTATAATGAGTTTTCTCTGGGAAAAAACGTAGGAAAACCGGGAAAATTGACGAAATGTATTATTTTAAAATCTTAAATATTAAGGCATTTCGAAACATGTGTGACCAATTTCCGCCCAGAATCATTTTTTGTTAGCAATGATAAATTTTTGTGTACAAATATACATTAAATTTCCCCTTTACCTTCTGAACTTCTCACCCATAACAACGGCCCATCCATCGTGCGAAGTAGCGAAGTTTGTCCGCTTGTTATATTTTATAATTTTGAGACTCTTTCGGTACGTAAGCTAATATAAATAATATGTATCATAAAAAAAAAGTTAGACATACTTTGCACCATGGTTCATATTTAGGTCACTATTGTAGATGGACAGTTCGGAAGGTATAATATTTATAGTAATTTAATTTATTACATACTGTATAATGTGATAAATCACTACGAACGATAAACGATTCTGAATGGAGTAATATTAGCTGTTCTTTTCTCTTGTCACCAAAGTAACCCACACATCGATAAAAACAAAAAAGACCTAGGAAGTGAACTGTATTCCGATAAATTGTTTCAAATAAAATACCATCGCCCGGAAATTTCGTATTTTTTGAGGTATACTGCGCGACAAATTCGGAACATTTTTAGAAACAACAAAAAGTGGTTTTAGAGAAAACACAAAAGCAATCTTTTTAGAACTTCAAAATATTTTTCAAATAAAATCTAAAATAAAAATAGAAATAGAAATAAAAATCCACGTATTCTGAGGTACGCCGTGGAAAAATTAGACCATAATATTAGTAGTTACTAACCGTAAGAATGTTTTCTGAGAAAAAAAACAAACACATCTTTGTAAAACTAATAGCTTCTTTGTTACACTCAGGATCTAAACAATTTTCTAAACAAATTATTCGTGCGTTGAAAGTTCAGATAATATGAAATAAGTATATACAGTATATAATTCTTATGATATAGGTTAATAATAATTTGTTAAATACATTTTTAAGAGTTTTTATTAATTTTTTAATGTTATATTTTTAAGACTCGCACATGTAACAGGTATAGTGTCATTTCTAATAATTTTTTTTTCAAGTGTACATCGAGTATAATTATCTATTATTACGAGTACAACACATGCGTGTGATTTCGTATTTTTAATTATATTTCCTTCATCTTTTTCCATAACTTATTTTTACAAAGATATGAAATTAAATAGTAATATTATACTAGTATAGCAGTATTAAGGAAAGAATATAATATATTGATCGGCAATTTAATTAAAACGTGTTGTATTTATTAAAAAAAAAATGAAAAATGTTAAATAATTGTTTTTTATGCCAACCATCCAAATTAATTAAATACAAATAATAATTTATGTGTTAAAATCAATTTGTTACACGACGATATAAAGGAATCAAAAATGGTTTCAATGAAAATAGACATAATACGCGTAACTAATTTATTATAATATTAATAATAATTTTTAGTTTGTTTTTTTTTTTTTTTAATGTCTATTATGTCATCAATGTAGTTTTTTACAATCAGTTTTAATTTTTGTATTCAGTAGATACCATACCAGCAAAATGCTGCCACCGTTATACTGATCAATCTGATGAAAAAGACTTCAGAGTAATTTTTGATTTCCATTAGGATGATTTCAATTTTTAATTTTGTAACCAAATACTCCTCCCCCCCCAAAAAAAAAGAAAATTAGAAAAATAGTCAGTCATATTCAAACTTTAATTATAAGGTTCGGAAAAATAATTTTCAAAACCCAAATCCAATGCGTCAGAAGTCATATTTTTAACAATAATAAGACAAATTATCGACTACTCTTCGAGGTAGAAGAGATAACTTATTGTAAAACAATTATTTAGCCTTTCGGACAAAAATAAAAAAACAAGACGTGACTTGTACCCGTAAAAAAAAGTAATTTTATGCGGAGTCATAAAAATATTTATACAATATTAGACATTCTGGCTATGACAAACATAATAAAGTTACACTATATACACAATGTGTTATACAGGTAAGTTAAAATTACATTTTAATTAGGTATTTCAAAATAACGGAATTATAATTATATTTGATATTGGAATACGCAAGCATTTGATATTTTTTATAAGCGTGACTATATTTATCAAACCTATTATTATGAAAAATACACTTATACAATTTTCCACAAACGTTAAATAATATTATTTTAAGGTGTGTGGGTAAATAAAACGATAAAGGCGCCATATAATTGCATATTTTATAAGTCTGCAGAAACGATAAAATGTCTCGAAAATTATTACGTACCATTTTTAATTTATTTTTCTGTAAATTCCTAAATATTACATAACATTGATTGGATACCTACCTATTAAAATATCTGCTTAAATAAATGAGCCAGTAATTAATAATAATTGAGATCTCACATAATCGAATGGTTTCTCAAACAATTCGGATGAGAGGATGTATACAAAAAAAAGGCGGAAATAAATTACACGATACATGGGCTACTGCGGTTGTTTTAGGACATCTAGGAAAAGCAAATATAAATATTCTGTCCAAATTCCAAGTCTCTACGAATTTTTTAAACTGAATAACAACAAAAAAACAAAATTGAAAATAATACATTTCGTAAATTTTCCCAGTTTTTCCAATTTATTATTAAAATCCCTAGAAAAATCAAAAAATTACTGTCTTAAAGGATACCCGGATAAAATTTTCTTTCATAAAATTGATTACACTTCAAAATTGGAGCAAAATTTCTGGTATAAAAGTACAAATAAACAAACAAAAAAATAAACATCATTGTAAAATCAATACAATTTTCACTTCACTTAAAATCTAAACGTCACAAGTTTTAACTATCTATGTGTAAAATTAAGCATCAAAAAATGGCAGAGCCCGTTTGATAGGCATTCGTATAAATAAGTCCGAGGAAATATTATACTACGAAGTACTTTCTCGAGAAACTAAAAAAAGCTTTATATTGCGACCATTAAGACCAATGTTTACAGTCTTCACATCGCCAGCCAAAATTGAAACATTAAAACGTCCAAGAACCAAGTAGAATTGGTAGCCTCGTTTATAATAAAACAAAAAATAATCGGTGGATTCTAGAACAGCTAGGGTTTTAATGTTTTCAAAGAGAGATATAAGAAACTTATCATTCTAGATTTAAACGAAGCCCATACAATGCGATGGTTGGAACTGACCCTAAGACTGGCCTACCGTCAAGTATATTGCCACACACTATATTACAAGGGATACCATCAAACGAAAATAGAAAACGCAAACAAAGAGAAGAACGACAAAATGCACGAGACAACTTAAAAATACAAGAAAAAAAAATAAATAATTTATCAAATACTAAATTTCCAGAAGCAAAATTAGGTTCAAAAGTTCAAATTAAAATTCCTGATGTTGGTAAAGGGAGGGAAGACCCTCGATCGGTAATTGCTGTGGTTCTCAAAATGACTGAAGACAGGTTCTATCAACTTCAATGTAAAAATGGTACGTATAAGATTTATTGATTTTTTTTTTTAAATTTATATATTTTAACAATACCTTAGTTTTTGAAATAGGTATTTCAAAACAGTTAAATGTGCATTTCCAATTCACTATTTGTTCCGAAAACCTATATCATTAAGCGATGTTCCTTAAGAAACACAAATTTCTCTACGATTTACAGCTACAGAACAATAAATTGGAAATTGACTGGGTTTTTGTAATGTGCTTGTATCACTAAATGCACCAATAATCGATGTATATGCTGTAAGAATGGTGTTTTGTGCAATTCAAAACGTCACCAAAATCAATCGTGTACTAATTTTGATAAATAATATGGGTAATATAATTGTAATTGTAATGTAATGTAATCTTGTATAAAATATTTTTTTTTTTTTATAAAATATAAGTAATAATCATAATTATTCGTTTACCCACTTTAACTAGTTATTCATTTATACATTTTAAAGATTCATAGTCTGTAATTGTATAATATAACAAGTTATTCTATGCATTTTCTAGATAAAGTATTTATATAATTTGAATGTAAACACTTTAACAAAAACGTTATGGTAAATTATAAAATAACTGGTTCAATAATTTAACGGTATTATTAAACATAAAAATGTAATGTTTTAGTATACCATTACCATTACATATCAGCGAAACTATTTGTGTATCACGGTAAAAAATCATAAACAATAATATAACGCCCATCATACTGTGTAGCCGATATCGTGCGTAAGTAAAGGTATAATGGAAATTATTACCCCTTCATACTCCTCCGAACAAATTACCTAGCTTAGTGCAATTAGTTTAGAAAAAAAAAAAATTTAAAAATTTCTCAACATTGATTTTTCTCCGTTGACAGGTTTCGTTTTTTTTTTTTTTATAACTAACACGCGACCAAAATAAAATAAAAAATACTCCGTTCCCGAGGCAACCTTTATACTGTATACTTATTAGGTATATAGGAGTTTAGGATAATATTCCGAAAGGTTTGACCGCGCCGCAACCTTACCGCGTCGCGTAGGTCGCGTTAGCCGAGAAACGATAAACCTAACCTATCTACTATTTATTATTATTATTTTTTTTTTTCCCCATAGCAAAATTCTCGGGAAACCCGTATTATATCCACCGCGGACCACCGCACGTACGTAAACTACTTACTTAAAACGCGAAAGTCTATTTCAGTCTATTGGTTTTTACCGTAAATATACGACCCTGGGACCTATATTGAACATAAGCTCCGCTTAAAGAAAGAAAAAAAACAACACGTTAACTGTCTAAAAACCGCGAACCAACACTTATTATTGTGCTTGTACATTATTAACGGTGCACCGATGTCGAATTTCGGATAGTTTTAAAAAATAATAATAACGGTGTGCGGTCGGCGAAACGAATCGTTGCACATTATTATTGTGTTTGGAGGTAGGTGTTTTTCGCTGTACTTTATTATACTTGAGAATTCATCGCGATTACCAATAATTTACTGCACGGCTGTATAATGGTAAAATCTTTGGGTGCGCTGGTTCCGGTTCTTAGTGGAACCGAAGAACCGAATGAACCGTTAATTATCGGTTCCGGTTTTAGTTTTTTTTTTTTTTTTTCGGTGAGGTTACGCCGGTTTTAATAATTTGTTTCTTTTGGTAAATATCTTAGCCCGTAGTTTTTATAGAACGACGCATTATTATTGTGATATCACCGATAACTGATATAATCAATAGGGCGATTTGTTATCCTATGAATTATTGTACAACGAGCACAGGTATATAAAATACTTTTACGCAATTCTATATATCCGTGATAACGAGTGTTTAAAGCCGTTGGTTCGTTTTTCGCAATTTTTAAAATTTTGTATTTTCAGTTAGTTAGGTAAGATTTTAAGTGGATGAAAAAAATAGTACAAGTAGTACAAGCGGATTGTTCTTTTATTGTTTTCACGCTATAAAATGAAGGACCGCGGTAAATCGAGGCCCGAAAGAAGAATTTTCGGAACTGGATAAAAACCGATATTTACTAATATTTTTTCTCGAACCCACAGCCAATCCCTAGTTGATACTGAACATTTTCCTAATAGAAATAAAAATGTCAGCGCATAATTCACGGTGGACTTTCGGAAAACCTGCAGCAATAATCGCGCGCTCGACTCAGTTTTGGTCTGCAACGACTTTCAGAGGTGCGGCATATTTTCCGAAAACACAGGGGGAGGTCGTTTTTTTTTGGATTTCATGGCAATTATAGTATTGTTGGTTTTTTTTTTTTTCTTTTTTCGTTCACCTACATACACGCGATTTATGAATTGTAAATACGAAACATTAAACACACTGTGCGGGAAATTAAAACGCAGTACTTATAACCCGTATAAGTAAATGGAAAAAAAAAAAAAAAAAAAATTGTTTTTGGAGTCTTTATTATTTAACCTATACGGCTGTACACGCCGAACCGAGTAAAATGTCAAATTAAATGACCCGTTACTTCGGGCAATATTACGTCTATGTATAGGTATATATATACACAGAAGAGACGTTTATATACATATATACTCGAACAAGTGTATTTTTTGTTTTTTGTTTACTTTGTTAACGAAAGAAAAATCGTTAGTGGCGTGAAAATAAAATATTACGAACGTTTGTAATATGTGTCCCTCTCGAAAACGGAACCATACACGCTGTAATAATATATTATAGTATAGGAGTTTAACCTGCAATACCTACGGCACGAAAGTCGATCGTACATTTCGCGTATTGTACAGGGTGTTCCGTGCGAACGGGGTAATTCGAAATATTTCACAGCCGAACGGAATCGGTTGAAATACGATCGCCCACGCATTTTGAACCTATTTTCCAAAAGTTCGTTAAATAAAACTTAGATGTTCGCCTTATTTTTAACGCCAAATTCGAATAGTCCGTTTTTTTTTTTTTTCAAGTAACGCGTGTATTTCTGTTACCCTAATAATGTGTGCAATATTTTATGATTATTTTTACTCAATTATCATTTTTCGTATACGGTGAAAATTCGGAAAAACTTTCTTTTTTTTTTTAATAGTCTTTAGATGGTTGCGGTATCTCAGGCGATTTTTGAGATAGGAAAAAATTGCTTTAACCAAAATCGCTCAACGAAATAACATATGACTATTCGAATAATACAGTGTTAAAAATAGGCGTTTTATTTGTGAAAATAATGTATGTTTTATTTCGCATGGGCTCGCCGCAATGGTTGAAATGTTAAAATAATAGACTCGAAATGTGTATTTGGCGGAATCCGATTTTACTAAAACAAAAAAAAAAAAACACCCATTATTTCAATTCTATTTCAATATTTTGTATAACCATTTGTGCGAAACACACTGTATAATATAGACTTGCAATATGAGTTCACCGCTAATAAGCCAATTTAATCGCGCAAGTTTTCAAACAAATAAACTCTATACAAAACTCTAAGACTATATAACAACTTTTATACGAAAGACTTAACAATATTTCAGAAATGATCCCGAAAATTATATTTAATAGACCGAACTTTGACGTGATTCCTCGATTTCTTCGAAACGCTCACGTTAAAACATTCGTTCGCTATGACCTACCTTGTATTTATGTAGGAATCTCTTGGCTAAAATAAATATTTACTCGCCGTCGCACAGATCGCGAACGTTTAGGATAAAATGACCGGAGGGATCAATATGTGTCATCGACTTCTTCTCTCGAAGACACAAACTTCACAACGATTAATCAAAACCGCGAGCCGAGCATTACTTTGTCGTTCCAAAGGATCGGCGACATCATTAACACGTTATCAGGTGTACAAAAAAAAAAAAATAAAAACAAAAACAAAATAACCATATAGGTTAAATAATGTATTTTAATCGAATTTAAATAAAAACCTGTACACAGTGGCGTATATGAGGGTTAAGAATTTTTTTAGCGGTGGTGTTTGCATTATCAGATTATAAATTACCGTTTTAATACTCTTCAGACAAGACTTGAACATATATTTAATTAGTATCGTTACTTATTATTCATAAAATATTTACTATACTAAAACTATAGGAAAAACGGAAGGGAATTTCTATCCATGAGGAACGTAAACGCGAATTTCCGTACCTCCTGAAAAAAAAAAAAATGAACCGCATGTTACTTTAATGATAATATTGTCTAGAAATTATTTAGTGGTCATTTCGTCAGTTACTAATAAATCACCACAATACAGTTTATTGCAATAATGAAATCCCGACTTTTCCATTTGTATTAATAACATGCAAAGTACATAATATAAACCGCGGTTGTATAACCGTGATTTAAACGGTGTATCGGTGATAACGGTTTTAAAATGACAAAACATTAATGAAATTTGAGAGAAAAATAAAAGAGTACGCTTAAAGGAACGAGTTATTTTTTTGCAGTAAAAACGGGGAATGAATTCGTTTTTAAAAGGAACTTTCCCAACACTGTTTAAACTGTATACGAGTTTGTTTATTTATGTACACAATATGTTACTGTGTTATTAATTGCAAACATTAGCTTTTGCTTTTGCTTCATTTGCGTATTGCTTTATTTAACATGCGTAGAGATATCGGATAAGCAGTCATGGCTGATCGCTCGCAAGTGAAAAAAAAAAGATATCTATGTTACTTTTTTTTTATAATACCTATTTGGCTACTACGCCAAATAATTGGAAACGTGGCAAAGGGATATAGAAAATTATTATTAAAAAAATGACCTCTCGAATGCGCCAACTAGATAAAATCTCCTTCGGAAAAGGTGCTAAACTTGATACATCGGAGCGAAATTTCTTTTCGAAAAGTTGTTTACGGACAGAAAAAAAAACACACACACACATCATATAGTAAATCAATACGTCCCTCGGTACGCTCCGAATTTGAAAATAATAACTACAGATGTCTTTTTAGCGATGAGTTCGCGATATTTTAAGACGGGCATTACAATCAATTTTCGAACCGTCCGTACCTCTCGATTGAGCTTCGGATACGCCACCGCGTTTCCGATTAGATACTCGGGGTTTCATTAGGTTCATCAATTTATTTTCTAGTTTATAATAACTCATCGAAATTGTGTACAAGCACAAAAAATACACGGGAAATAGATGTATTTTAGTTTACCGCCTATATATCGGTGGGTACTTAGTTCCGTAACGAATTCGCTACTGGTCGCTGGTTTTGAACGGATTAAAGTTTTCCCCTGAACAGCCGAGGAACCCGCGGAAAACCGTTTGGATTCGCCACCGACAATGCGTAAAACGAATCCATAGATGATCGTCGGAACGCATTTTTCAACGGCGGCGTTATTGTATGACGCGTAGTCGTGTAGCATAATACTATACAGACGCTCGCGGACGGAAAAAACTGAAAATTTGATGAATCGTGTTTTTAGTGCGCGGCGTCATTCATTGACTCGTCGTATACGCGCGTGCTTCCCCTCCCGCCAACTCCTACTTCTCTAAAAAAAAAAAATAAATAAATAAAACGTCCACGCCTATATATTATACGCTCTATTTTCCCGCAGTCGTTCCAATGACGCCCCGTACTAAGACTCTAAGGGGTACAGACTGTAATAATTTCAATATCCTCGCCGTATCCGCGCGCGAGATTATCGGTTTATTATTCCGGACGTCGGTAACATCGGTTCTTAACCGAGTACACGGGTTAGGCGTCTATTATACGATGGCTATTATTATTATTATTACAATTATTATTATTATTATTATACGGTCGGTGGCGGGATCGGATCGAATTCACAGGCGGATTTCGTTTTCGACAACACGTCGGGCACGTACGACGGACGGGCCGCGGGAGGAGACGCGGGGATACGATATAAGCGATACGACGACGACGACGTGGACTATCGACGAGAGATCGCGACCCGCCGAAGTCCCCGGGGCTGCCGGATGTGTCGCGCCGGGCACCGTCATTATTAGCGCTGCAATAAAAAGACGCGTTGTTTTTATACCTATAGATAAGAGATAAGAGATAACGGGTGGCCAAACGACACTGCACTGTCCGGACCGAGACGCGCCTGCTGTATTAATTATAACGCGCACCAATAGTAATATTTTAATCGGTCCGCACAAATCTCGGCGACTTTTAGACAAAAAAATTTAACAACAATGGAACCTTGACGGCGAGAATTCCAGAACCGGATCCAAAAAAGCCGATTTCTATTCGACGAATCGTGATTTCTTCCCTGTAGACCGACGAAAAATACACGACTTCGATACGGGATTGGTAAACGAACACCCGCGGTCGTTGTATTTTCAAGCCAACGCGGGACGGGATTTATAAACCCTTATCACCCCCTAAGCGCGCCACTGATGTACAGATGTCAAACAAGTCGATAACCGTTTGTATACATGTACGATTCAAATATCGTCGGCGTAGTAAATATTAACGATATTCAAACAAGATCCGTCTGCAGAGACCATGTACTATCCGATTACTTAAATGCCCATTCGCCTCGGGTCCCTCAATGGATTATTTCCCGTCGTTCGTTCCGGACACAAATTAAAGACGATAGCGATAAACGAATGAAATTTGGAAAAAATGAAAACACCTATCTACAACCCTGGTGCCTCCCACGCATAACACGACCGCGTGGTGCACAGGTACCAGTGGCGGCGGTGGCGGTGGTGGTGGCGTCGGCGGCGGCGGCGGCGGCGGCGGCTTACCTGCTGTCTGCCGCAGTGGTCGCCGAGCACGGCCATGTCGCGTGTCTGTTCTGTCGCCCCGTGTCGGTATGTCGTCGCAGCGTATGTCTTTTTCCCTCTCAAATATTTACACGGTGGCGGCGACGTGTAGCACCCGGCAGCGGGTCCGAAACGATGCGGCGTGCGGGTCCGGGAGAGTTATACAAAAACGGTGTGTTATTAACGAGACGGGCACGATAAAAAGCCCGAGAGAAAAAATACAGACGGCGTAAATTATTATTATTATTATTATATTCGAAATGCGGCAAAAACAAAAACAAAATCCTTGTAAAAATCAAAATGAAAAAAAAAACCGAAATTTATTTTTTAATAACAATTTTATATTTTATTCGACTTTATATTACTCTTCGGTAGAGAAACCGCGCGATTTATTTTTTTTTTTTTTTTACATAAAAAATACATTCGTACGTGATAAAAACGAAACAAAACAAAACAAAACAAAACTCAAAAATAAAAAAAATTAACGAAACCCGCGCGTGTGTGTGTGTGTGTTTACGTGTCGAGGTATTGATGATGTGAGCGCGGTTTGAATTAGTATGAATTTTTGAATTTTTTATTTTTTATTTTTTTATTATTAAAATTAATAATAACATATAATTATCGTCATGTGTGTGTGTGTTTGTGTGTGTATGTGTATGTGTGTGTGTGGTGTTAATGCGTATGTACGTGTATTAGTGCGTGTGTGTGTGTGTGTGTGTGTATGTTTCGAGGGGGGACGACGGCGGCGGCTGCGGCGGCGGCGACGGCGGCGTCGGCGGCGTCCGGCGGCGATCTGCTGGTGCTTGTGCTGGCTGCTGCTGCTGCTGCTGCCGCCGCCGCCGCCGCCGCTGGTGCTCGTGCCCGGTATACGGTGCGCGCGCTCAAAGCTGGCGCGTGCGGGTAACGCGCGCGAACGACGACGACGCCGGACCCGCCGCCGCCGCCAATCAATAAAAACCCACCGTCACCGCCACTGGCGTCGTCCGCGTCGTCGTCGTCATCGTCTCCGTACTCGCCACTGGCGGCGGTGGCGGCGGCGGCGGCGGCGGCGGCGGCACCGCTATCTGACTTTTCGCCGTGATACGGTTAACCTCAAAACAACGACCCAGCGGGAAAAACGGTCCGACGGTTTTCCGAGCCCTTTATCAGCCGGCGGCGGCCGCGCACGATTCGCGTTGATAATAATAATAATGACAACAACAACAATAATAATGTTGTGTACTACACTCGTCCGTTCGTTTCGCGTGTTACCGCCAATTCGCGTACGCGCGCCGCAACGTCGCGTGCAGTCACCACAGTTTACGGGGTGCGCGGCGCACAATAATTACAACAGTGCGGAACGAAAGCCGGTCAAGTGCGCGGCTCGTCGTCGTAATTCGCAACACGGAAAAACGCCGTGCGCGGCTCGTATAAATATAATAACATTATTATTGTACGCGTTATGTGGGTCACACCTGGCATTCTATTTTGGTTTTAGAACCGAAGCTGCTGGGTGCCGCTCGCTGTAGCGCCGCTGTTTCCCGCCGCCGTGCTCTACTCTGCTGCCCGCGAATAATTCGCGACCGTCGCGACGGCCATACAATCGCCGTGATAACAATAATAATATCGCCTATACCTATACCGGTGCGATCGTCGCAGCGGAACGATAAAAGGACACGGCGCGTCGGCGTCGTTGGTTACCGGCCGTATCGCCGGCTGCACACATGCGCGCGAGGGACGGGGCGGTAATATTCGAACGTACCACGCGCGCGGTTACGAAAGCAGAGAGAGGTAGGTACCTGTTTGACGAGCGGCAACAGCGTGTGTTCGATGCTCTTGAGTTTGATCTCCACGTCGTCGTAGTCGTATCCGTCGCCGCATTGCGCGGCGCGGCCGCGGTGGCGCTTGTCGGCCGCGGCCGCCGACGACGACGGTGCCGTCGCTTCGAGCCATTGATGGTGCCGGGACGGTGTCGTCGGCGACGACGACGACGACGCCGGCGATGGTGCCGCCGGGACGACGGTCACGACAGGCGGCGGCGGTGCGTTTGACGACGGCGTCGCAGCCGGCGATTTGGCCATTTGGCATTATTCCGGGGCGCCGTGTTTATGCGGTGTGTGTGTGCGCGCGCGACGTGGCCCGGCGGCGGTGTGCGCGTGTACGTGCAGCGGTATACGCGGTGCGCCGCGTCCGGCTAACGCTGACGGTCGCGCGGTCGTCCTGTCTGTGCGTCCGCGTGTGCGTGTGTCGTCTCGGCGGAACAGGCGGCGCGCTCGCGCTCCCGTGTGTATGTGTGCGTATGTGTGCGTGTTTGTCTGCGTGAACGTCCCCCGTTATTAACGCTGGCTGCCGACAAAAAATTACGGCGTTAGCCGTGGCGGACGGTACGTCGCCGGTCGCGTCGTCCCGTTGCGCCGTTGTCGCTTGGCCGTCGTCCCATGCTGTCCGCGTTGCACCACCGCCGCGGTGGCTGTTATCGCGTGCGCGAACGAGCGTACCGGCATGCAGCCGTATTGTATACAGGGCGGCCGGTTTTTTCAATATTACCGTTCCGTCGTACGCGACGGCCGAGGCGCATAGCCGTACGGCGCACGCACGTACTTTGGCACGTGGTATACGGCGGCGTTCACGTGCGCGCGCCATCTCGCGTGCCGCCCGCTACACCCTATAAATAATTTCAAACGCCACCGAAGGCCGCCGAGACGAGTGTATAAATAATGCGATTAATGATAGTACAGAAAAAAGCAAAACATAAAAAAAAAAAAAAAAAAAAAAACGAGAAACCCTCTCTGGATCATAAGTACGTGCGACGGAGGTCAGTTGCTGCAGCGCTTCTCTCTCAGTCAGCAAAGTTTGTAACCGCTCGGTCGTAAAATTGTCGAGATATACGTGCTCACACACGCCATCTAATCGACAAAAAACTTTTTACTCTCTCTCCCCCCCCCCATCCGTATTTGTTCTTATTTCATCGGGATCCCACCGAACACGTTATCGGGAGACTGGAAAGATGTTTGAAATGCGTAGGTAGGTAGGTAGATACCGGCCGAGAGGAATAAAATATTATACTTTTGGCGTTTGACGCCAACGAAACAAGAAAAAAAAAAGCTAATAAATTGTAAATTTAGTTTGGCGCGCGAATTGCTCGTAGACGTTAAACAACCCGTAAAAGTACTTTGTGAGGGCCTCGGGGAGTGGGAAGCGGGAACGAATAAAACGAAATAAAAAGTTCTGCCGCACGGGGAACGCGCGGATTTATCATTAATATTATTATGCCCGCCTACCCTCCTTTGTGTCCGTATACGCTATACACGATCTTTGTTATTTTATCCCAAAACTGTTCTATTATAATAGGAATAAGGATCCGTTTTCCCTTCAAATTGTTATATATTTGGTTTGAGAAAAAAATAAATCCAACGTATTACATTATAATAAATATAGGGTTCAGAGACGATAAATAATAATGACAATAAAAAAATACGAACATACTTCGCACGGGCCAGCGCCGTTGTAGTCGAGAAGTTTGGAAGGCAAAGAGGAAATATATTGAACATAATTATATGTACGCAACGATTAATCATTGCTTACGAAAAACGATCCTGAGCGGAGTTCGGTAGTACATGTCAGGAAATTTTCCCGTTTTTCCAACGTTATTCCAATTTGCTATGAAAACCCCTGGAAAAATCAAAAAATTACCTTCTTAAAGTACTACTCCATTAAGATTTTCTTTTAGAAAAAGTGTTATACCTGGAAACCGGATCAAAATTTCTAGTAGAAAAGTGTTTTATATGTTAAAACCAAAATTATTTTGATAAATCAATAGTTTATCTAATGTTTAAAGTCAGAAATACTCTCGGAAATAGTTCACCATAATGAGATAATATCATATTTCATAATTAATTATTTTGACTATTTTATCCTACCAATGGCGTATTTAGGGCTTTTTCGGGGGGCTGTCCTGACTCCTGGAAAAACTTTTTTTCCACAAATATTAACATAGCTTCATCACGAATTCATACCTGATTATAATATACCTTAAAACCTTATAAGTGGTAATTTTCTTGTAAAAAACCTTAGGATCGCTACTTCAATTTTTGATTATAATAAAATTATGATAGGAATAAAGTATAAACGATTTTACTGAATAAATTAAAACTAATTTAACATTTAAATTTACTGAATAATTTCCCATATCAGTTTAATTAATTTTGTTTATTCGTGTAATATACATAAACCTAATATTATAATTGTTTGGTAGTCTCCAATTATTATTAATTCATGATAGAAATTTTCAAAGCAGCTTTAAAATATTTCGTCATTCGTTAACAAAATTTTGCGATACTCCAGTAAAGAATAAAACTAGAAAAAATATTTACGGTGTTTTAACTCCCAGAACACCCCCTCTAAATACGCCACTATGTTCTTCTAAACTAAAATATAAGCTTCTTGCCTGCACTTTAAGAGATTTTTAGACATTGTCATCGTGTAAACGCTATCGCATATTAAACTGATTTCACTAGTACGTGTAATAAGTAATTATTGTGAGTACTGTATCATTTTTTTTTCTTCATAACCTAAGCTAAAGTACTTTTTTTTATTATTATTATTTAAATAAATTATCATGATCAAGAAAACCATGATGTGAGTAATAACATATATCTACGTACCTATTGTTTTATTGTACATTTTACCAATTCTAACGAAAAAAATAATTACAATGAACAATCAATGAAATATTTTATTTGTTTTATTTAATTATATGCAAAATAAAAAACAAAAACAGTATTAATAATACAAATGTATGTATTTCAAAATTATATGTTTTTTACGTAATTTTTATTTAGTAGGTACTACTTATAAAAATTATTAGACCAAATAGAAATCCTTGAACATTTAACAAGAAGTTAATTTTAAATTGTACTTATAGTGATCAATAAGAAAAAGTTGAATTGAATGTTTTTTTTTTATACAAATTTTATTATCAAATTTTAACGAAAATCGTAAATATTACGGCCTTTTAAAACATGTATCTAACCTAACTCCACTCAGAATCGTTTTTTATTAGCAATCATTAATCGTTGCATACAGATTTACATTAAATTTCCCTCTATATTCTACCTTCCCAACTTCTTGCCTACAACAGTGGCCCACCCACTGTGGGAAGTATGTACGTCTTTTTTAATTTTGTTTTGTTTTATTTTTTTATGGAAATATTTTTAGTAATATCGTGAACCTTCCTGCAGGTAACGAAATAAACAAACTTCGAGGTTTTTTTCAAAACATGTTTCAAAACGCAATGGTTTTTACGATGTTCGTACATTTTTAACTAAAATACCCCCTTAAAAAATCTACTATATAACGTTCAACTTTGTTTTCACCATCACTAAGTATAATTTATAAAAAAAAGTCACTCCCACGTACGTAAGGCGAATCTAGGGAGTGCTCAGCTCTCCAAACTTTTAAATTAGCACTCCCGGATTTTTCATATTAATAAGTAAATAAAAACACGAAGCAATATTGATTGAATTTATTTTAGATTCTGAGTGGAGCAAAGAAGCGTATAGTTTTACAAAGATGCTTATTTTTTTTTTATTTTTTTTTGTTAATAAATTTTATACCAGAAGACTTACTCGGATTTCTAAGTGTAGCACCTTTTCTGAAGGGAAATGAGTGTGGAGAGGTATTTTAAGGATTTTTTATTTTTCGATTTTCTTAAGTATTTTCTTATTAAATTTGAAAAACCGAAAAAACGGGAAAATATAAAAATGTAGTTATTAGTTAAAATATAATATATTACGGCCTTCTTCTTTTTTGTACATACGTTTTCTACAAACAATTTTGCTCCAACTTTTAATAATAACAATGTTTCTAAAAGGAAATTTCACTAGGGGGCTACTTTAGAGATGTCATTTTTCGATTTTCTCAAGAGTTTTATTATAAAATTTGAAAACCCGGGTTAAAAAATGAGAAAAGCGGGGAAAACGTAGACAAATTTGGAAAATCGGTACAACATTAAACAAATATTACTAAAGAAAATATATAAAGCCTATTTAATTATTTTACTATAAAATGACATGTATATTGTTGACAAAGCATCACTATCAACTGAACTCTGCTCAGAATCGTATTTTCATAAGAAATGTTTTATCATTGCTTACAGGTATACATCAATTATCTATAACAGTGGCTGCACCTGTTCCCATTATCCTAGGACGTCTTTTTATACTTATATCACCAAACGGATTAAATTGTTTTTGTCGCTTTCCAAACGATATCAGTATGTTAGGCATCGACGTTTGAGATCAATAGCAATCTTCTTAATGCCATTAAGTAAATACTATGGATTAAAACTTTGAACTTCTTAAGTCTTGCTATTCGTGCGAACCGTAAATGAATAAGCCGTTCTTTTACTGTGGTGGCTATTTCGATATTGCAGTACTTTGTTATTTTACGTTACATTTTAATGTTTGCTATCGGCAGGGTTCGGGACGTATTCAGGCATTTGCTTGTTTTTTCAGCTTAACATAAACTCTAGCAGAGTGCTATGAAAACTGATACGATCATGTTACAATGATTTCAAATATGAAAATGGAAAATGCTTTTATTAGCTTATTTCGATTGTTTTTAGACAAATTGATTTTTACTGGTTTTTCCGATTATTTTTTTTTTTTTTTGCATATCTTCGCCATAATTATAAGACGTACCACTGATAAAAACCTAATAATTTTAGTTAATTTCTAGTTTAGATTCTGAGTGAAGTTCCTATTATTTTTTAATCTTTTAATATTTTTTAAATAATCGTTGGTGACGTGAAAACGCACATTGCTGACAAATTCTCCGCTCAGAATCGTTTAAAAAATTTAAAATGTATTTTTTGAAAAATCTGTAAGAAGTCAAAATGTTCTCAAAAACTCAAAAATACTAAATGTTTTTGATTTTTATAGGATAAAATTTTGTTTTTTATTTTTAATTGCTTATTTGATTACTTGTATAATAAAGTATTTAAGTGTTTTTTTTCAGCGCCTTTTTTGATAATTATAAAAGTGCTATAAGTTCCAAATCCAGGTTATCAGAATGCGGGACGATAAAACTGTGTGTACATTTATTTTATCCCTACGTAAAAATTATAAAATTTCAATATTATCCACTTTATAATATAATACTATAAAGTGAGTTTATTTATTGCTTTTAATTTTCGGCGAACCTCCGGATTATTGGCGAGTTCTGAAAAACACCAAACGAAATCCGGAAAATTCCAACGATCGTGTTGACGTAAAATAAAAGATTACTTGTCGGTGTTTAGGTGGCACGTGGCGGCGTCAAGATAGTATCGGGGCATGTTTGTTTGCGTATTAAAAAGAAGCGGGAGCCTTGAAAGATTCTGAAAATTACCTATAAGGACATCAGGCCACCTTTGGGTAAAATTTCAGAGTTTATCATCACTTTGCCGGTGCCGATTTGACGTACGCGTAACCCCGGGTTAATTTTCCACCGCGGTCCGCCAAATTGAAACGAAGAAAACAATTAAATCACAGTTTTATGGGGTGTTTTTCGACGATGCTGCAATTTATACAAATTCTCGAAAATACCGTAACGCGCATGTACTTTCGCGCTGTATCGCATCCGTACTATAACAGAAATTGCGTGGTCATTGCGTAAATATTTCCATAAATATTCCTAAATATTGTCTTTTTATGTTTTATCCCAATTATTAAGAAAACTTCATAGAAAATCAAAACTGACCTCATAAATTGCAAGAATGATTTGAAAATTTTACCGCGTCTAAAACGGGTATAATGTGTTACAGGGGTTCTGTGCGAATTTCCGATTTTTACAATTGTTTTAACCGGATTACACAAAAAATAACAAAACGCTTTATTGCGTACATTTCCCTATATTTCTCACGTCGTTTTTCTCGGTTTTCCCCAATTATCAAGAAAACTACACGGGAAACGTCGAAATGACGTCAAAATGTCTAATGTTTTAAAAAACAAAAATCAGAATTTAAATTTCTACGTGACACAGAAACCGATAAGAACATTCAAAATTTAACTGTGCTGTACATTATGTATACTGTGTAAATAAAATATTATGTATTATAACGTTCAAAGGGGATATAAAAAACATTATCTAAACGCTCTCTGGGGTTTTTAAATATTTCAAAACAAGCTGTAAGTATTTAAACAATGCGCAGTTTACGGTTTTCAAACATTAATAACTGTCTACTAAATACAAATAATAAAAAAAAATAAAAAACACTGCGAAAACATTAAGATGATAATGTAGTTTCCCGTTATAAATTATTGTGTCACATAGGCATAGAATGTATACAATTTATATTATGTACAGTTAAAATATAGTTTATTGTTAATTAGACCCGTGGGGTTAAAAATTGTAAAAAAAAAAAATTAATACCATTTCGCAATAGATGCCTAACTATACTATGCGAGAACAAACAAATTCTGTTATTTCCTAATTATATACATACGATTAAGCGTACCGCAATTTTATTAGGAAAAAATATTATGCAGGTACTTTAAAAAAGTATTAGGTGTATAAGCGTATTTTATGACAACTTGGTTTGCCTACGGATTCTGTATATGAGTACTGGGTAAGTATAGAATCCTCGTGTTATAATCTGTGCTCGAATAGGAAAAATAAAAGAAGAGAGTTTGTATGAGACTTAAAAAACAAAAAGACAAAAAATACTCGTGCGTAATATAGCTCCGTCACTATCGTCAAATTTTTCCCTCTGCCTATTTTGTAAAATATAATTCTTTGCAAAAAAAAAGAAGAAAAAAAGGGATCTAATATTGCTGTTGTGTGGAGCACCACTCTTGTATATGGGAATTGGGAAAGTAAGATACAAGTTATCTAATTTATATTTGTAAGCAACGATAAACTATTGCTAACGAAAAACAATTCTGAGCGAAATTCGTTTGTGCACAAAAAGTCGTAATATTTACGATTTTTCATAAAAATTTGATGAGTTGTAAAAATAAAAAATAAAAATAAATTACTACTACACACTACTGTTTTTTTTTTTTTTTTACTACTATGAGGTAAACTTATAATGAACCTCCTGTTAACTTTTCAAGCATTTCTGTTTGGTCAAATAATAATATCCACACAGTACCTATCAAATAAATTCTACGTAAAAAACGTCTGACCCGTATAAATAGCTCTAAAATCGCCAAAACATTTTACAACGTCTAGAAAAGACAAACATAAGTTTTTTGTCGAAATTTTAAATCTCTATGGATATTTTTAGGTGAAATACAACGAAAAACAAGATTAAAAATAATAAATTCCTTATTTCTGTAAACTTTCCCGTTATTTTCGTTTTTTTTTCCCCCGGTTTTGCTCAATTATTTAGAAAACTACACAGAAAATCAAAAAACGACTTACTAACTCACCAACCAACAAGATAAAAAATTCAACAAAAAAGGTCTCTTCATTTTTCGATTAAAGCAAGTTTCCCGTTCGAAAAGTTGTTTACAGAGAGGAAAAAATAAATTTTTAATTTAAAAAAAAAAAAAAATACATCACAGTAAAACCAATGTTCCGCTTCGAATCTAAAATAAATAACCGAATAATACAATTCCCTATAATTAGTGTTTTTTTGGTCCATTAGAAGCCGCTAAAAGTGTCCAAATGTACAAGGAAAACGATACATACATAACAGACAACAATGCAGTGCAATAGTTCCCATTGTCAGGGAAAATTCGGCAGTATAATTATAAATAATTTACTTTGGGAAAAATACACAGTCTTCAATGAGTTAAATATTAATCATATGTTATGTCCCGCCGTCTCTGTTGGTTTTTTTTTTTCACTTGGGTTTTTTAACCGTTTTAGGTACACGTTTTTTACACAATTAGGAAATTAATTTTCTTTTACAACTATAGGACGTTTTATAACTTTTAATGTAATTATTTGTCAACAATATGAATAATCGTCAGATTAATGGACGTTAAAAACATAATTTTTGTTGTTGAGTAAGGAGTTTCTTGTTATATTATTATCGTAAGCCTGCAATCTTTGTATTATCTTATTATCTATTATGTTATCTATACTCTCTAGAAGACAATTTTGTTTACGGAACCGAAAACAAACCGTTAAACGAACGTTTCGTAAACGTCGGGTGTTATTTCTAACATATATTTATCAATGGTATTATGGTAAATTATAATAATATGCGTAACTCATAAAACATACATTTTTTTTAAAAAAATTGTATAAAATAATTTCAGTAAAACGTATTGATAAATAAGTATACAATTAATAAATTTACGACTCCCAATAAAATATTTAACGCTTAGTTAATTAATAGTAGGTACACAAAACAAACTGATGAGAATGTGTTCAAAGCCAATGGCTCCAGACACGTCTGAAAAGACGTTGTCGGTGGCGCCTATTTATATACTGGATCCTCCGATCGAAAAAAAAAGCTTTCTACGTGCTTTCTGGCACTAACACGGTGTCATAAAACTGGACTATATAACGTGACCCACGATAATGCGCAACGAGCGAATGCCTTTGACCGTGCTAATTAAGCGGTTTTGGTTTACGCGGCTAAATTGTGTTGCGGCCAACATTACATACTAGAAATCAAATATGTGGTAGATGATTAAAATGCCAAAAATCTAAAAAGAATCGTATGTCCATATTGATGTCCATTTTGACCACACGTATATGGACCTACATACTATTAAGTATTAATACAAACTATTTTTTATGTGTTCATTCATATGTATTATTTTTAGATTCTGCGTGAAACGAGAAAACTATTGGTTATACAATGATTTTATGTTTAATTTTTTTTTTATGTGAACACTGTTTCTACCAGAAAACATACCATGATTATCAAGTATAGCACCTTTTCTGCAAGGATATTTTCTCTGGGCGGTACTTCAGAGAGGTCATTTTTTGAAATTCTCATTAATATTCGAGATAATGAGGAAAACCTCGGTCTTTAAAAAAAATCAAATGATTAAAAATAATGTTGTCATTGGCAACCATTTTTATCTATTTTTTGTTATTATTAAGTTTTTATTATTTTAATCTTTATTTAAACAATCATTGTTGTCATGAAAACGCACATTATTTTAATCAGTTTACCATAATATGACGTAATACCATAAATTTTATTGTTGACAAAGCAACATTATTAACTGAACCCGGCTCAAAATCGTTTTTTCGTTAGTAATTGTTTATCTTTGCTTATAGGTATACATTATATTCCCGTTTTTAGCCTATCTTCTCAAGTTCCCATCTACAACAGTGGCTGCACCCACGTACTAAGTATGCCCGTCCTTTTTTAATATAAATACATAATACAATTTATATTCAAATTTTTTTAAAATATTTTATTATTAAACCATTGCCCATCAAAAAAAAAAAAAAATTAAATTAAACCGCCATCTACGGAAAAAACTGAGAACACTGATACGCCGAATTAGTGCATTTAGTCATGACTAGCTAGGAAATTTAAATATTATTATTATTTTTTTTTATTTTTTATTACCAAATTTGACCTAATTATAATAATAACTACATAAAAAAAAAGATGACAATACATCGTAGTTTTTTCGAAAAATTTGTAATATTTATTAGCATAATTCAATGTTTACGCATAAAAGAGTAAACTATTTGTTTCCAACAAATTCCCCACACTGCTATAACATTATACATACTTCCGAACTCAAAATTCTGATATTCTGTTATTATTATAGTATTGTTAATGTTTGAACGCGTTTTGCGGACGATAGAAAAGTCGTCATTTACCGTGTTCTAAATGTTTAAAAAAAAACTATGTGCAACGCTACGGACTACGGGCTTTGATATTTGTTTACTCACTCGAAAAAGCATTAATATTTAATTCGAATCATTATAAAATGAACTCTGTGAAGTATATTATTTGAGGTCATGATACTTAATAGTTTTTTATTGATATAAAATAAAAAAATCCAGACATACGTCACACCGTGGATAGAGGTCACTGTATACAGGGAAGTTTAGAAGGTAGGTATGGATACCCAGTAATTTAGTTTATAGATATATATTTAATATGTAAATAGTTTTAGTTTCTTTATTGCCCTTTATAAAATATATAGATACTACACGTATTTACCGAACGTTAGGTTAGGTTAGGTATCTCAAATATTGGAGGAAGTAATGCTAACGCTGTTCGCCCCAACTCGATGGTGATTGTGGAAAAAGAAAGTATCTAAAATATTGCCAAACAAAAAAGTCACAGCTATTTATAAGGCCCAAAACCTATGGCTGTAACTTTTGGTTTGACAATATTTTAGAAAAAAAAAATAGCCACATAGTATAAATTTCTTTAAATATTGTAATTTGTGTTTAAACTCTAATTTCAACATAAACGCAACAATTATATGATCTAAGTAACGTAATATATATTTAGCAACAAGAAAAACTAAAATAGGTGGGTACATTTAATCGGTCATTTATGCAATATCGTGCTATCAATGGCACTCTAGGGTAATCATCAAACATGTTTAGAGACTAAATTTGATCGAAAATTCGGCATCCTATTTATGGCACCTCTAGCGCCCTGGGGCAGACGCCCTCCTTTGTCCCTCCCTCCCTAACATGGCCCTGTATCTGAGATTTTTTAATCATAACGATCCAAAAATTAAACTAAACGATCTGAACACAATACATTAGGTACCTATATGGCTATAGCAAAGATTAGAAAAATCATTTATGTATAAGATACCTATATTGTATTGTAATTATTATATTGCGAAACTATTCAATTGTTCGTCAGAATACGCGATTTCACATATTATTGTATCAGCGGCGTAAGTACAAAATTTTGGCCAAAATGCACACAATTAAAAGGGCTCTTTCCTATTAAGTTAAAATGTAAAAATATAAAACTAGGTAGTAAAGTGTAATGTATTCGTTTTTTTTTTTTTTTTTTTTTATTGTATCAAATAAATAAATAAATAATATACATAGATAAATAATTTATTAACAGCTATATGTATACGTTTATAACATCAGTTAGGTTTATAGTAAGGTTTGTAGTAAATTTTTACTTTACGAGCTTTTAAATTCGATACTATTGGTTTCTTATAGATAAAGCGGTTTAGTTTCGTTATTTATAAATATGTACACTGTACACGTGAAACCTGTCGGTACCAGAAAAAATGTCTGTTATTGGCAGGTGTCAGGTTGTATTGAAATAGCCAAAAAACAAACAAAAAAATTAAATTATAAATACGGTTTAAATACGTGCGGAATATACACTACATAATTTAATACGTAAATAATGGCGTTTATTCCTGGTTGAAATATGTTGAGGTATACATATTTTCATATTTATTTACCTGATAATATTTTGTATACGTGTTTAAACTTTGTTATTCGTTATCAAGAAAATAGCATTACTTCGAAGTGCACGAAAACCCCTATATTTTTACCGGGGCCTTGAAATACGGTGTGTCGAGGTGTCCGTTAATCGATGATTACAGTGAAATCTGTAATCATCGATTCGAACGGTAAATAATAAGTATAAACCAAGGCAGTGGCGTAGCAAACTATGGTTTCAGAAGCGGCTGCTTCTGAATTTTATAAGATGGCTTTGTGAAATTTGAATATGATTAAGAGGAGCATTTCGCTAAACGTATACGTAGTTATTATAACGGCTGTAGGTATCGTACAAATTACACGATTTGGGTGGACGGTACATGTAAAATTCTGTATTATTTGAAGTTCGCGACGCCACTGAACCAAGGTATTGTTTTGTATTATTACTTCTTACAACACGTAAATATTTTCGCCAATGATAAACAAAAAAATTAAAAATAATATTCTGTAAAGGCGGTAATAAGACCCTTAATATCAAATGCCATTCCCGTGTATATTACGCCACTGCAGTATTATATATTTACCTACAGAATAATATTGATCGTTGCAAAGCAGTGACGCGGCCAAGACTGTTTATCGAGGCCTTTGCTCGAACTTAAAATTCGCGGGTGGATCCCGGACAGATGTGAGACCAAAGAACCGATATAGAACAGTGAGTTTTAAGGGTATAATACGAAAATATAAAGTAACAATTAACTACAGCGATCGTTTCGCGAGTGGGCCGGCAGCGGCGGTAAGTATATAGAAAATTGCAGGACACCCTTCACAAAAAAAAAAAACAACGTTCCGAGCGCCACTGCGGCAGCAGTCGTCGGGGCGTTCCGCGCGAATAATACCTATCATACACGCCTAGTTAAAAGCCGAATAGCCACGTGCGCCGGCCTTTAATTATTAAAAGGTATAAATGTTTATGGCGCTTTTATCACGTGTATCTCGTTATTATTACGGACCGCCGACGTCGTTTCCGGCCGCTTTTCGTACGAATAAAATAATTCCGGAAAAGTGTACGAAAAAGTATGGGTTGGGTAGGTACGCACTACAATATTATACGGAATTGTACGACGACTGTGAAAACGCCGCGTAATTTATTATAAATACATCCGAGAAAGGTGTGTGTGTGTGCGTGTGTATGTATATATAATTTATTAATGTAAACGCGTATATACGTATATTATGTGGGAGGTAGACGTAATAATGCAAAAGTGCCAGAAGTGGAATTACATCTAACGTTGTTTGCGCTACACCGTCGTCATCGTCATCGTTGCATGTGATAAACTAATCTGAATAATATTAAGTCTCCGTAATTAATTACACGGCAACAGTGTGACTCGAAAGTCCCTGAATAATTTATACGGTTGGTACCTATAATAACCCGTTGAGGAATTCGAGGGTACCTGTTTCCGTTTGGAAAAAAATAAAAAAACAATACCTACCATAACGTTTTGGTTACCAACAAATTTAGAATTTCGTTGAAAATATATTGAAAACGGTTGTTGTCGTTATATTTTCTGTGGCGCGGTTCACCGAAGCTGGGCAAGTTCGCCGATAGACTATAGAAGTGACTTTCCCTAAAAAAAAAAAAAACGACCATGTTAAGTTGAAGTTAATTTTGAAATTTTAACGGATTCGAGTAACTAAGTTAATGGTTGTACATTTTTAGAAAAATTATAACTTAGTTAAGTTAATAGAGTTGAAATTTAATTTTTATTTTTTTTTTTTTAATTGTCCTTTACATACACTCATAAACGTATAGTTCGTATAGCCAACGAATTGTATAGGCTTACATAAACAAAACTCGTGCGGATAACCCATATCCCTGCATAGGCCGCATGCCCATCATAATGTTACTAAAAAATATTAGTACACAGTTTTTTTTTTTTTAACTTTTTAGCCAGTTACTGCCGACCTTTGCAATTCGTTGACACGTGACGCCATAACAAGTTATTAGTCCTAGAAATAAATAAATAATACAAAAATATCGTTAAAAATACCGTTAAATATATTCGAAAAAAGAGCAAAAATTCAAACATTGAAAATATCGAAAACGATAAACAAAAAGGAGCTAAACAAATTTTAAAAATTAAATACATACGCATATTGTCATACGTACAAATTCAAACTCCGTGCTAAAAATAAGCTGCATGTCTCATAATAGGCTAACAAATAATACCCGAAATTCATAACCTTAACGGTGGTAATAACTAACAAGTTATGAATGAAAAGCAATTATATAGCGCGATTGTAGACATTACGGCGTAAAGTAAAAAATAATAACTGTCTCGTTCGAACGGTAATTGTTTCACTCCGTGTACACGTGAATGGAAATGTTGTGCTCACGTATACCTACTTGATACACGTGAATTTACTATCCGTGTTCACGTGTTTTAGTATCGTTCACGTGAATACGTGAAAAATACATTTACGTGTATGTTGTATACCGTATACTGATTTTTTTTAAGCACCTAACCAACCTGCCGGGGACACATTTGGGATTGGGCGTCACAAGACACGCGATGGCTTTTTTTTTTTTTTATGCTCATCAATAAAATATATGCCCGTACGCCTCAAAAGTGTAAATATGTCGTCAACACTTTGATATTATTATCAGCAGCTGATATAGTTCACTGCACATGGTGTACACAGTATGGCTGATTTTTTTTTATTTTCACTCACCAAAATTAGTGTTCGCCGAGTCTCTGTTACCTGTACCGGTTTTAACGGATCGATTGTTAATTTCACGTGAAAACGTGAAAACGCGTACAGCGCACGCATTGGAATAAGGAACTCTACGCAATTATCGCAGCCGTTACGAACTGCTGTAAACCAAAATAGGTAACCATGTCAACATTGTTCCAAAAGTATTACACAATTTTTTCAAACAAAAAATTCATTAGTTATTTTTAATACTGCATTTCATTATTATTGTTTAATTAAACATGAATAAATCATTTATACTACTATTATTTTAGGCGCCTGTTAAAAGGTTTTATGTTTCGCTGTTTTAGCGATGCTACAACATCATCGTAAACCAGGGTATAATAAAACCGCATCAGGGACAAACGAACGCGTTTAATTCCCGATGTTTATCGTCCAACCTAACCTATTACGTGATGGCATATAACGGGTGCCTAATAATTAAACAATTCATTAACGAGTTTACTAAAATAATAAACGCGATCACTGATAATAATAATGACAGATAATAATCACAGTAATATTATGAAATACGAATAGGTGCCTACATTAAAATAGTACCTACCTACGTATCTACACGCATATAAAAAAAAAAAGCCGGACATACTTCGCACCGCGCTTCGCCCAATGACGTATTTACATGTTTATCACTTGAGGGCCTTTGAAAAATTGCCCAGTCTCCTAATAAATTACTAAGATATAAATCATTCGACCGCGAAAAAAACCACTGCTAAACCTAACTCGGAACAAAAATTTCGAGCAATTAGTGCAAAATGTTCCGTAACATTTTACATTTTAAGATTTTGGTGTCTTCGAATTCGTATTTATTATTATTTTCTTTTTTTTAATGTGACGCGATATGGGTAAAATTGTATTGTTAAATTGAACTAAACTTATGAAACAGATATGAATAGCCAAGTATAGGTGACTGAGAACAATAACAATAAAATAAATACAAGGTGATTTGTTTATCATGAACCAGCAATTATCTCAGAAAATTTTCAGTAAATTGTATTTCTGTTTTTTTTTTTTTCTATTCATTGTGGAATCGTTTAAGCTTTATTTTGAAACCATTTTTAATTTTTTACCTCTACTCCATGTACCTTAAATAAGTATACGCTTTTAATTTTCAAATAGGAACCCCCTCCTCCTTTTGAACACTAATATTAGATTTATCGTTAGACCGGAAGAGTAGGGAAGGGTAATAAATTTCCTACCTATAAGACTATAACCCTTTCCTACTCCTCCACTCTAAACTCTAAACTGTTATAACTCATAAACGGTAAATCTGATATTAGTGTTATGCATATCAAAATTTCTAGAAAAATATTCTGTATTCAAATATGTGTTCAAAAAAGGAAGGGGTTCCTATTTGAAAATCAAAACTACATACTTGTTTAAAGTACATGGAGTAGGGGTAAACAATTTAAAATAGTTTTAAAATGAACCTTGAACGATTCCATAATGATTAGAAAAAACAAAAATCAAATTCAGTTCAAATCCTCTGAGATAATTGTTGGTTCATGATAAAAAAATGTAAACATATTTCTTAATAACGTGATTGGATTTCGTAAACGATTTGGCCAGTGGCGTAACGACGATATATCAATGGTAGAGCTGTTTATGGGTTTAAAATCTTCATAACCTTACGTACCTACTTACCTATAGTTCAAAAAATCAAGGGGCAGGATTACAACCTCCCCTGGCTACGCCACTAGATTTAACCAAGTAACGAAATACGGACTTTTCGCTACACTTTTAAAACATTAACAATAATTCGTGCGATTTGTTTCTCCGATAATACGTTTGCTACTTTGAGCACCTACTTGCACCTGCCTACGACCTATACAAAAATAACATGGATTAACATCATATTATGTTGAAACGTGACTAATTTGTCCATTTACAAATCGTTTCTGCTTATACGTCCTATGTCCCAATGTAATCATCTTCTTCCATTACACAAGAAAATAATATAAACATGATGTTATACCAGCTTATTAGTACTTACACGAATATACACGACCACTGCACCACACGTACGGCGTTAATTCAGATTTTGGAACGAGCTACACATTATAATAATAATAGTAATGTATAATCGCATAACTCATTTACGCCTATGTGCAACACGAGTTATTTCCGTCGGCTCGGCCATAAAATAGATACGAGTCGTTTAGATGGTAAAAAAAAAAAATGAGACGAGACTATAAAATCGTATTATTATTAACGCTGTCTGGCCGGTCCGTCGCTATAATAGGACGACTGTGTATTATTCATAAAACGCATGCCGGGAAAAAGCATAAAAAAAAATTATTTTTCTCGGACATGGACAAATAATAATATTATTACAATATTACTGTAGTGACGAAATCACTGAAAAACTTCCCGGACGTCACTATACAGAAGCGATCCCAAAGGGTATACGACATTATACTATACGCCATATTATACTTTCAGCATTTTGTTGCAAAATCACGGGTATACTTAGTATTATACTCTCTCAAGTAGTTTTTCAAAAAAATAATATTATTGCCATTCATTAGAACACTATTATGTCACTAAACCCGAAATAGTAATAAAAAAAAAAAATGTATTTATTTCAGTAATTATAATTTAAAAATTTGCAATTTTCCTACGGTTTACCTACTGTGCTTTTCAAAAAAAAAAAAAAAAATAAAAATATTGAGTGTTTTATTTTGTTAATTTTAATTCATTTTTCGTATAACTGATATCTGTTTTCCTATAAACAATATAAAGCAAAAGAAGTGGCGTAGCTGGAGCTCAGTCAAAGGAGGGGGCAGTTTAAAAATTGTAACATACCACGGATATAAATAGGTACCTATTATTGTATTTTATTACCTATAGGCTACGGTCGCGATTAAAACATCACCACTAGAAAATGCCAATCCACCCGCCCTATGCTACGCCGGGTATGGCCGGTTTCCGTCAAAAATGTACCGTTCCTTTTTCCGCCAAATAAAGAAATTCCAGTCTAATATTCGATGGATGCATAGATACAAGATTAATGTATACATAACAAATATTAATTTGACAAATAAATAAAATTAAAAATTAGTAAGTTTTCTTCTATTTGTATACGATAAAAATGTCGTTTGATATTTATTGAATATTAGGTAAAAATAGTTGTTAATACTCATAACAATTGTTTTTTACCACAATTTTTTACTCGAAAATATAATCACTTTTTTTTATTGTAGTACATAAGTTCAACTTATTTTTATTATTATTTTTTCGTCGCAAGATATCTATAACGTACCTATTGTAACTTCGTCCAATGATAAATTTATCGCTGATTATCGTATTTTTCCGACGCTATGGATTATATTGCTAATCTTGCTTGTTATAATATCTGTATCAACTGATATTAATACGAGAAGTCGTACGATGTGTACGAATCCGGCCGTTATGATGCAGCCTGTCGATACTTTTGAACCGAACCGCGTTGTCAACAAGTAAAATATATTTATTATCATACAATAATAATAATTTATGATACAATCGTCCATTAATATTCGAATATTAGACTAAATTTTTTCATTTGTTGAAAAAAGGAATCGACCAGTGTATGATTTGGCGGAAACGGATAACTCCCGCTACGCCACTGGTGCCCAGGAGTCATATCAATATGAGCCGATGCAGTAAATAATGATTCGTGAGTAGATAAGTAGGTAGCTAAAACGCAGAATCTGTTTCCGCTACACCTGACCAGAAGAGAATTCCATAAAGCTACTAAATAAAATAACTCATAACTGTTGTATTTTTTAGCCAACCGGGCAAATATACTTAATCCCCTACGTCCTTTCCGTTAGTTACGTCTTGGGTAGTTACGTTAGATCCGGAACTCAAAACCCGAGTCTATAAGTTCACGAGTCACCTCATTTACTCTTGTACATTGGGAATTCCCAGCACCTATAGCTGATTTTCATCGTGAATGTGTGCCGTAAATGCGTTTACAGAGTCGACCCCCTACTCGTTATCTTGTCCTAACTATATAGTATACAAAATTAAAATTATTTTCCATACGCTACCTTCTTACATCAAAACATCTTAATCACAAAATTAAACTTCTTATTTACAAAATGCTCCTCAAACCTATATGGACTTAGGGCCTATAACTTTGGGGGGGTTGCCAAGCACTCTAATATCAATAAAATACAAATTTTCCAAACCAAATGTCTCCAGCAAATAACATAGGCTCCATTATCCATACTATGTCTTCAACAATACTCTCCATAAAGACATTTCCATACAAACAGTTATAAACACAGCCAAAACCTTCTACAAACGTCTCCATTACAGTACCCACGATCATAAAAATTCACTAATAGCTGAACTCTTAACCTACACTATCCTTGGGGACCATAGAAGGCGTCTAAAGCGAACATAGTGTCGAGACTTATTGGCTAACTATGACCAAAACACGCCCTGAAATACCAAAAATGTTTAGCCTCTTCACTCACGTCTATTGTCTCGATACTTGTAAACTGCTAACTTCTTTCACTTGTGCTTGTTGTAATTATTTCACAGATTGTTTAATACTTAAATAAAAACAAAAAAACAAAATTAAAAAAGTATACAATACAACTAGTTTAAAAAAAATAACAATCTACCGCACGAAATAAGGTATCTAGGTAATGTCGATTAGGTAGGTAGGTACCGTTGTATTTTAAACATGCGTTTAATTAGTTTTTACTTTATATACATATATATATATTATCTGTAATCAAACGATATGAAGTTTAAAAAAAACAAAAAAAAAAAACGCTAAACGTACCTACAAAAAATTACAATAACGAAATATATATACGATTCATCGCGTTTATTCGAATAATTATTTTAGTAAGTCGATGCCGTGTTTTTATCAAAATTTTAGTAACGCGAAAAAAAAAAAGTAATAACAAAACTTACGGCCATGTATAGTGTAGGTATATTCGATGTGCAAAACAAATTTATTTGAAATCATAAACACGCAGTCAAAAAAAAAAATCGTTGTCGTGTTTGTTTTAACCGTATACCTAGCCAATTGCTGAAAACATTAGGTAGGTAGGTAGGTATACACCCGCTCGTTTATTTAAACACAACTGTACATACTTATACATTATAATAATAATATCCTTTAAAATTATTATTCACGTCATGAACAGAATATTTGAGATTTTGTCGACGTATTCAAATATTAACTGTGATAATAAAAAAATAAAAAAAAAAAAAACACGTAAACTAATAGATGAAATCAACATTTTTCGACAAATTATTTTATTCAAAAAACTATGAATTATATTATTTATTATAACAACAATGATCTTCCAGTAGATACCTAGCTCTCAAAAATTAATAGAACTACTTTCATGGTTTAGACTTTTAGTTCACAATGACCATGAATTAATCGCTTTCAGATTGGACTAAGCAGTGTGATTCCTCAAATAGAAACATATACTATTATAATGCATGGGAAACTATATTAACACACAAAATAAAAAAAAATAATGTTAAACAAGGCTTAGATGTTCACTGGTCGTCACAATAAAATGCGTACGATTCAGAGACTGCCGTTCATATTGGCCAGATTGCCTTAAATAAATTTTACATTGTATTGCCTCAGCTCATTTGCTTCTTTGGCCTCAATTATATTAAATATTGATTAATTATTTTATAGTAGCACATACTACAATGAATATAATATGGTTTGTAGAGTATAATTATTTTAATTTTAAAAATACACTATACTGGCAACATCGAGTTACTAATAATAAGGGTGGATTACATTCAATCTAATTCTAAATATTAAAGTGTGTAAAATTAAAAACATAGGTATTTAATATTATATGAATTATAAATGTACAAGCCATATTATTGTATATTATAATATATCATCTTTACTGATTTTTTTTTTTCAATGTAGTTTTCGAGATAGACTGCAGGTCAGTGGTGCCAAGCCCACAAAAGTATTCTATGCAGACCGTTACAAATTTTTAAAATATTAAAAAAAAAAAGTAAAATTAGTAAAAAATATTTGTGCTTTTTTCTGTCGGATATTTTCAAATGGAAATTTTACGATTTAATATCAATATCACTTGCGCACTTAAAAGAGCATACTGATAGAAACTAATGTCTATTCTGTATCAATTTGTAATCTTTTCAATAGTCAATAAAATATAACGAAACAAGTCCAAAATGTACCTTCATGTATACAAAATTATATAGATACATTTTGTTAGTAATTAAATAAAATTTGGATGATATACCTAATTGAGATTATTCGGACTTTTAAAAAAAATGGTATTCCGCTTGATAATTGTTAACCTAGGTGACCTGCCAAAGAAAAAAGGTTAGACATCACTGCTCTAGGCGATTGAAATAAATTACTCTGCAAAATCACTTTAACACTAAGATTCCTAATCGGAGAGAAATTCACCTCGAGGGGGGGGGGATTTAGATACTGCCCCGGGAAGGGAGGGGACATGATGAAATAACAAGAATTTTATACCTAGTTAAACATCAATAGAACTCAAGAATCAATTAACAAAAACGTATGTCATAAATTTTAATAGAGTATTTATAATTGAGTCTGTTGAACTACCATAATTAATTTAACACTAGTTATCTTTAAGGAAAACGTTTTTACAACAAAATGCCTGTATTATTACTAAGGTTCAGGACTTGTTGCACTAAAAATGATCAGAATATGCAGTCAAAATATTCAGGTAATTTTTTACTTTATTTTTAACGCATAAAACATATTATAATAACTATAGAAATAAAAATCTCAAAATAGATAGGTACATAATAAAAATTGTCGATAACAAGGTTGATTACTAATCGATAATGATAAAGACACGCGCTTAGACCTACCTACCTTAAGTAATTTATTAAAAGAAATATTTTTGAATGTTATCCACATACAATTTACTCGACAATTTTAGTTACATAAAAATTTAAAACATGCACACATGCAAAATATGATAAAAATTACTCAAGTATGTACTTTTCCTAAAATATGACAAAATGTGCAAAAATATGCAAATTCAAAATTTGTATTTAATTTCGGCATTTTATAAAACAAATGTATAGCTTACTTAAAATAATCTATGACCACTTCAAAAAAACATGCATATGCAAGAAGTCCCAAAGCCTAATTATTACTTATTATTATATTAATAATATTATTCTTTAAAATAAACCAGTAAGACATTTGATGTTTCGTGCAAATACAGACCACCTTTCATTTATAGAGGGTTTTAATTTTATTTTGTAATCTGTAGTATGTACCGTAATGTAACTTGAATTGTACTAAAGGGCTTGCTCATATATTTTATAATAAATAAATAAATTTGTAAACAATCAAACTAACCCATAATTTATTAATTTACGTAAAGATTTAAACATTTTTTTTAATAAATATTATTTAAAACAATAATGATGATATCGAAAAATTAAAATTAAATGTGCCAAACGACAACTAGTATAATCAGTTTAAAATAAACACATCAAATAAAATCAGAATAATAAAAGTAAATTCAATCATATGTAAAGTAACTCACGTCAAACGGAATATTCAATTATATAAATATATCAATATAAATATTTTTGAAGAACATTAAATAGTTTTATAAACTATACTGAGCAAACAAAATGTTTTCAATACAAATATTCCCATAATCAGATACCAAATATACCTAACTACAAATTTTGTTGTCGTTGAATGTGCTCTTCTTCTTCGGCTTGCAAAAGTTTTAATTGTTGCTCTAGCTCATCATCTTGTTGTTGCTGAAATATTTTTTGCCTTTGCTCTTCCAATAATTTTTTCTGTTCTTCATACTTTTGTTTTTGTTGTTCTTCTAACATCTGTTGCTGCTGTAAATCAATGCTCTGAGTAAGTTTTTCAGCTTTTGTCACTGTTGATTTTTGTGACTTTTGATTGGACTGTTTTTGTGGTGTCTGGTTTACTATTTGAACAGGTAACTGCGCTTGATTTTGTTGGAATGCTTCTTGTTTGATTGTATTAATCAGTTGATGATTGATAAGGAAAAGAAATCTCAAACCAGCAATCTTTAAAGTTTAAATACACAAGCAAATCAAACACAAACCATACCCAATGTAAATTTTACACTTACCTCCAAAACAGAATTGTGATTGAGTCGACTACGATTACCAGCTGTCACAGGTTTTCCATCAACATAAATACATTTTTTACCTTCACATGCAATTAAAAAGTCACCAGTATTGCGTAAACGTATTGTTGCCTGTCTTCTAGATATTTTCCAGGCGGGTCCTTCAAGTTTTAAGTCAACATCTACTTCTTGATACTTTGATGTGCGTCCAATAGTTATCTGAAATATACATTTTATAAACATATATTTCCAATTAAACATTTAAAAGTACTCACTTCCCTGGATCTCATTAAATATCGCACCAATCGACCACGCAACACAGCTAATGTTTGTGGTTCAAACTCTACGGGATTGATACCAGTCATTGGAAACACTAGTACCTGAGCTCGAGGCAATTCGTCTTCTAAAACTTTTATTTCTCTTTTGATTTTTCTATAATAAGTAATTATTTATTATTAATATACTAGGCCTTTGAAATGATTCATGCATTCAATTTTAAATACATAAAAATTCAAAGAATATTAAAAATATATGATTATTTGGACATAAATAGAAAAAATTGTATTATTATAAATATTAATAAGATAATTATAATTATAATAATTAAGTTGACTGCATACTGATGCCAATTAGCGTTATAAAGATTATTCCGTAAAACGTTCGACAACATTCTAGCGTCCAATATATATATGGTATGAAAAGTATTCTCTGCACGAGACTGAATGATATTTGATTATTAATTAGTGCGATTAAAAGGATAAAGATAAAAAAGAGAAATACTAAATAATAAGAGGTAAAAATAATTTTAAAACTTCAGAGTACACGGAGATACGTAAAAATAATAATAAAGGCAATTATTTCTTCAAATAATTTTTGATATTTTAATATTGTGTAATATCCTCAAAAATAATTTAAATATTCTCCATCCCCTAATATATATACATAAATAAATATTATATTCTTTTTAATTCTGTTTCAGTATTTCATGAATTCTAAAAATAACTAGACTACTATTTAAACTGCATACACTAAAAACAAATATTATTTGTTAACATGCGAAATCGAAAATCTAACTTCTATACTTGCATATTTGTGAGTTTATTATTACGATTTAATGGTTATACAACTATCACCATATTAAAAAAATTTAAAGATTCCTATAAACTTTAAAGTATTAAGTTGATTATACACTACAGGTTTTTTATATGACAAAAACATACCGTGGTTTTGCTTAATTGACTCTTACAGCAATATTACCTATACTGTAAGAAAACCGGGAGTCAGACAAAAACACGTCATGGTTTGTGCATGTGTCATGTACAGAAGATGATTATCAGTTCATTGGTGGGTGTTCCGCAACTGTGATAATGAATGCTAAGTTGTACATGCGCAAACTGGTTTTTTTTCAATACAGTATAATTTATAATGAAATACAAAAGATTGTATAGTTCAAATAATATTTGGCTTGCTCTTTATTTATAGGAAACATAAAAGTAGCTCCTTATCATAATTAAAATTAAGCTCTGTTATCATCAGCATGTTTTCAAAACATGGTCACATGTGTGTAAGTAAAGCACATCTGTGTTTTTGAATCTCATAGTATGTATTCAGCTTAAGTCCAAGATAAAAATATATAAAACTGATCTATAATGACTAGAGACCGGATTTATATTCTCTTATAATTCACAAAAAAGTGATTAAAAACCTTCAAAAATTAAAAATGATTGAAGGATTTAAAAGTTCCCTTCCTAATGGCTTTAACTTATTAAATTAAATTTTCTAACACTACAAAAATGATTAACACAAAATAACTTCTTTTTAATAAGTGTATACATAATAAAAAAAATGAATTTTTATTAATCATTTTTGTAGTGTTTAGAAAATTGTATTTATAAGTTAAATCTTTTAGATCCACTCTATTATATTTGCATTTTAAAATATTTTTAAATGCTTTTTTTGTGGATTTTTAGAACATATAAATCCAGTCTCTAATAATGACCTAACCAATAACACATTTAAAAAAACAAAATTAAAAATCGCCGAATAACGAATTTAAAAAACTTTTTATAAAATTACAACCAACAATTTCAAGAACCTACTAGATAACTGAAACTAAAACTGTTAACAGTTACGAATCCTGTTTATAACGTTATAACATAAAAAAGGTAAATCCAATATTATTATTTTGTACATTAAAAATGTTAAGAAAAATATTATTTTTCTCAAATCTGTATTGAAAATGAGGGTTACTATTTTAAAATAGTGTTCAAATTATAACTTTAACAATTCCATAATAAATACCAGAAATAAAATTTACTACTAAAAAAAAATAATTTAAGAAAATTGCTTAATAATTATAAAAGAATGTATACTTAAAATGTTAAAGTGCATTACTTGTTTGTTAAAGCAAGATGTCTTTCAAGAACAGGATCAGGCCTTTCAACCAATAAATGTTGATCGTTTAATAAATCTTCACATTCTGCAAATGTAGGAATGTGCTCTGAAGTTAACGTAGTAACTAAATAAATAAAACAAAAACAGTATTATTGAAAACATATTATATTATGTATCTATAAATTTATACTACCTTCTTGTTCATTGTTCAGAATATGCATATTTCTATCTTCCAAAGAACTCATTAATGGTATTGGTATAGGATTTTCTAAAGCACCTGTAGTATAAAAATAACATCCATTAATAATCATTCAAGAATCTTAACAATTAGGTAATAAATTAGATAGAATAAATAAATAGTTTTTAATATTAATATTTAAATTATTAAAAAAATAATTTTCAAAAGATCACTCACTACACTGATCCGATAGTAAAGAAAAACGTTTCATAAGTTGCCATTGACACATAAGAACTTTAGCTGAACGTCTACGATGGAATAAATTTGGATTTTCATTAAGCAAATCTTGAAATGTTTCTATGGTGGGTGTTGCAGTCTATAACAAATTGTTTATTTAAAGAATACTTAAATATCAAATATGTTAAACATACAGATTGAATGGTAGCTAAAATGTCTTCTTCGGCAACAGAAAACAGAGCTTTAGCTTCTATATTAGCAATAGTTTCTGGATGTAAATTGCGCATTGCTGATATGGCAAGTCTAGATATTGTTGTATCGTATAACAAGGCATACCACCTTTGGGCAATTTCTTTAAGAGTAAACCTACAGCTGAATTTAACACCCCTATGCACCATTGGTATGTTATTTGTCTGCAAAGTTAACCAAAAATGTATTTAATCATCTTAAAATCTATTAATTTCTATTTTATTGTTAAGTTAAATTAATCTCACCTGTAATATACTTTGTATTAACATTAAATCATCAGTAGGCTTCCAACGACCCAAATCTTTAATTACAGTTTTCTGCTTTCTCGATCTGTTTCTATTTGTTGATGGTGTAGCTGCTGAAGTAGAAGGAATACTAGCAAATGAATTACTGGGTGCAATGATATTTGTAGGTGTTCTATTAGGAGGAACTTTTCGTGGTTGAGTAGTTGATGTAGATGGTATAATGTTTGGAATTACTGTTTCAGGAACACTATGAACTGGTGACATGATACTATCTATGACATCTGTGGAAACACATTTTTAAGTGAATATAATTTGTATAATTTATAATATATTATAATTATACACCAATAATTTGTATACCTATATTAAAATACCTAATCTTTTAATTCTGAACATTCAATTATGTTAATTGTAAAAACTCAGTCAAATCATTTTACTTAAACATATGACCAGACCAAACATAGCCTGATATATTTACATTTAATCAGTACGGACTGTATTTTCATTATGTTTGATTAAAATATTAATTCACTATTTCTGTTGCGATGGATAGTTACAAACAAAAATACAAGATGAAGTATATAGATGCATTGGACAAAATTACAACTACTTTAATTTTTCATACAGACATCATATGAAAGACGAATTAATAATTATTGAGTACAAACCTGTAGAATTTGTAGATGTCATATTCAGAGATTGTGTTCGAACTCGTTGAGTTTTTGGCAAAGGCGATCCAAACGCTGCGCCCAAACTCGATTCGACCAATTCATCATCAAATTTTCGACGCTTAATCGAACGAGAGCTGAAAAATGATTTTAAAAATTCAAAATTTTCTCACCATAGAACAAATTCGTTATTTAACTCACCTACGACGCTTTGAACTGTCTTCCATAGCAGCGACGCTACTATCGTTCAAGTTGTGATTTGAAGTCATTTTCGTCTGTTAATCACTTTTTGTGTGGGCAACGTGATTAACAAATTTATATGGCACAATAATCCTATTAAATAATAAATAGAACGAAATTTAATTAATATTTTCCAATAATAACAGAGTGTAAACAACTAAGGAACAAGAAAAACACAAAAATTGACAATATCGTTAACAAATTACTAACGACGAGATTATAGTATGATACTATGATATATAATTACAGTGTGACCAACAAAATCAGATAGCGCACCGTTTACAATAGTTATTGTATTGGCTACTTTCTCAAATACCAAGTTCAGATATTTATTTCGAATTTTGTTCCTTTAATCCTGTGGGTTATAAATATTAAACATAAATATAAATTACACATTTATATAAATATTAATAAAAACTATTGATTCGATTTATTAAGAGGACGCTACACATGCATTTGTTGTTCCCGTTTTATAAACACACAACATAGTAAAAACATGCTTACACAGACTACACAGAACTTGCTTGGTTTTGATTTTAGAGTAAAAGCATCTATTATGAAATTATTAAGCAACAATATTCCGGAGGGCAAAACGTTGCGGTTTTTTGAAAAAAATAATTTTTTTCAAAAGTTTTAGTGAATTTAATTAATGTGAAAAAAGTCGTTAATTATAAACGGTAAATTGATTGTTTAAGTATAAATTTGAAAAAAATGGAAAAACGCAACGTCTTGTCCTCAGGAATATTGTTCTCTTTTAATTTTTTTTTAGGCATTTTGACACTAAACCAAACCTAAACGAGTTCTATGTAGTCTACGTAAGCATGGTTTAATTATAGTGTACGTTTGTAAGACGAAAACTACAAATGCATCCGTGTAGCGTCCTCTTAATCCTAGGTATCTACCTATAACTTATAAGGTAGGTACTTAGATTTATAATTATTCTGAACTGATTAAAATGAGCTAAACGTTTTACTATATAATACTAATGTCTTATTAACTGAGTGCGTTTTTCCCTAATTAAGCAATTAGGTAAGTACCCACTCATTTTTGTTTTCTTGGTTTTTAATCAAGTAAATATGATAAGACGAAATTTAAACAAAAATTGTATGTTAATAATTTTAAGAACTTGTTGAAAGCTTGAAAAAAAAAAACAAAATGCTACACAACACTACTGAGAAGATTAATATATTTTTGTATTAACTTTTCAATCGGTAAATCAGATATTATACACATACGGTAGGTATAATGATTAAAATTAGAAAAAAAGCGTGCGTGTTACGTTTCGAAATCTTATATACACATCAATTTTCTCTTAAACTGTAAGGGATTGAAAGGGATTGTAGGGGATATTCTAACATATTACATAATTTAAATTGCCAAGCAGATACCTATCTACAAGTATGAACAGCTACACAGTATATGAATTAAAATAATCATACAAAAAAAGATACGGGCATACCTACTTCGCACAATATGTGGGCCACTGTTTTAGGTGAGAAGTTGGGAAGGTAGGATATATAAGGTTATTTCATTTATATCTGAAAGCAACAATTATCCATTGCTTGACGAAAGACAATTCCGAGCGCAGTTCGGTAATGCATAATTTGAAGTGTCGTATTTTTTTTTTCGCGATTTTCGTTTAAGTTTGATTTTAAAACGTTTATTAAAAAAAAAAAAAGTCGTCCGATGGTTTTAATAAAATAATGAAATCGTAAAATTGTACGTTTTCCCAAGTTTTTTCCCACTTCGGTGTTTTTATTTAGCAAATGGCATCAAAAATTAAAAAAAGACCTCCTTAAAATACAATCTACACAACTTGAGCTTTCAGAAAAATTACTACACGTAAAAATCGGAGCAAGAAGTTTATTAAGAAAAAATGTGTCCACAGACTAGAAGAAAAAAAAAAGAAAGAAATAAACAGCATTGTAAAACCAATAAGCCTTCCCACTACACTCGGAATCTAAAATAAAATAAATTAATTAATGAATGCGTCGTTTGGAGTATTATGATGATTGATAAGTGTATTATACAACCGGTTTCGAATTAAAAATTCATCATCAGGTATATCACAGTCAAAATGTAAGACGCGACTGAATATAAAGAATTGAATGAAGGAATTCATAGAAAATAATTATGCAAATTGGTCGTTTTACATAGAAATAATTTTTTTAATAGGAGAGATTATTTTAAATTAGTTATTTTTAGACATAGATATGCCGAGAAATATAAATTATTTGATTATTATTTTTAAAATCTGTTTGAACATTTAAAATATTATTAAAATTATTTTCCTTTATTTCATTGTGTATGTGTAATTCTTCTAAAACTGAATTAATGTAAATGTTATTTTGGGTATTTAATATTTCTAAGTCTGTATTAATACCAAAACTTATATTATGGTTATTTTCTAAAACATGTTTAGCGAAATTTGAATTAGGAACAGTCTTTTTTAATTTTATTTCAGAAATGTGTTCTTTATATCTTATTTCAAAATTTCTATTCGTCTTACCTATATAAAATGTATTACAGTTTCATTTGAGTTTATATATATCGGCATTTTCAAAATAAGAGTGATTTTTTGTGAAGTTTTTAGTTCTATTGTTTTTATGTTTGATAATATAAGTATTGATATTAATACAGATTTTGAAATATTAAATTTCCAAAACAACATTTACATTAATTTAGTTTTAAAAGAATTACACAAACACAATGAAATAAAGAAAAGTAATTTTAATAATATTTTAAATCAATACGTTTTAGATAATGATTAATAACCAAATAGTTTAAATTTCTTAACATATCTACGCATGTCTAATAATAATTAATTTTAAATAAGCTCTCCTATTAAAATAAATAATTTTTTAATAAATAATTTTTTTCTATGAATTCCTTCATTTAGTTTTTTATATTCAGTCGCGTTTTACATTTTGACTGTAATATACCTTATGATGAATTTTTAATTAGAAACCGGTCGTATAATACACTTATTAATTATCATAATACTCCAGGTGACTCATTCATTCATTTATTTATGTTATTTTTATACATATTTTTTTTTTTTATATATTTATTTACGAGTATTAACCATTTTAATAATTTTGTTTTTACTTTATTATTTTACTATTTAAAGTTAAAACAATAGAAACTTCATGCACTCGGAATTTAAAACTTAAACCAAATCATTTAAGCATTTTACCACTAAAAAAATTAATTGTTTTAAATACATTTTTTTTAGCCATGTCAATCTCTAAATCCTACGAACGTGTTTAGTTATTTCTTGGGTCTTAAACCTAAAGTATCTATTTACGAAATTGATTGGAAATTTTATATTTTTATGTTTAATATTATTATACAACAGCACGAATTATTTAAATTATATTTCCGAGCTGATTTCGGATACAGCTTGTGATTAATAATGTGTTGTAAGTCATGTGTTAATAATAACTAACATATGACAATAATATTATGTAAAATGCATTATTATTTATATCTTGTTGTGGTTTTGTCTGGGCTAACGAATAATGTTGATTTATTATAATAATTATAATGCATAAATGTAAAAAAAAAAAAAAAAATACCACACAGGAAAGAGATAACAGTATATGAGAATAGAATATGAGTTATAAACTTATTATCTGCAGGCAATGTGTTTTAGCTTATGAATTTTATCCACCGCACAGCGACTATACTGTCTGGTGTGATGAAAAAGTAACGATGAATAAAAATTAATTGCTTTGACATTTTGTTTATAAGCAATTTCGACGCTCAGCAATCATGCATTATCTAAAATAAACATATATTTTTTTTTAAATTTAACTGAACATTATATTCATAATATAGAAAAATTGAAGTCTAGACGTTTAGAGTACCTTATTGAAATACTAGAGTACTAGGTTGAGTGTATAGACTTATATTATATAGCCTATATAGATTCTCGACTATTTCTATGACTCCCTTCTAATAAATATCACTGTCATTGCATATTTTAGAATTGTAATTTTACGGTATGAACTCAAGGCGTCCGTACTATATAGCGATAACTGATATAAATCAAACTTCCATCATTTCCACCAATAAAATATAGTTATCTGTATAATTATAGGTATAGGTAACATCTGATAAATTATACGATTTCATTTTAATTAGTTATACCAATTCTTGACGTAAAACAACTTAAAATTAGTTAATTGTTTTGATTCAATTGTATTGTTTTGAATGCCATTACGAATGGGTTCCTCGAAAGCGTAGTTTACAAAAATCACTGAAATGAAACAAATTTAGTTTTTAATTTTATGCAAGTTTATGTTTTACTATAATGAAAAATACGATTGAATTAATGAAAAATAATTAGTCAGTATTGATATATGTATGATACATAAAAGTTTATATTTTTAAGAATATTACTGTATTATAATATACAAGTACTTGTATTATAAACGTAGGCAAAGCTAGACTACCAACTTTGGGGGTACTAAAATTATGGGCACATCTAAAACCCATGCGTGCCATGCCTCCACAATATCCCCTTTTACGATTCTTACAATAAGCAACAACACATTTTATTTACAATTTTACATAAAAGGTTTAGAAATCGATCATAAATATTTTAAAATACATGGATAAAATGTTTAGCCATTATTATAAAAAAAGGTTATTGTGTTTTTGGGAGGGTGCTAAAGACCCCCAAGCCCCCTCCTAGCTGCGCCTATGATTTTATAGGCTCGAAATTATACCTACGGTTTTTTCTAAGTTTTGCACAAATTTTTCTATACATGGTTCCAGTGTGGGTTTATGCAGTTTAACTACATCACTCCTCCCCGCTAAAAGATGAAAATGGATTTTCGTATAACATATTATTTATTATCAATACATATACATGAACATACATTATGTAAACAACAGGTATATCTACGATTTGAATGATATGCGATCAATATTACTTTTCATTTACTGTTTATCAAAAACGTATAACATTACTTCAAATATTTTTTTCATAATTAAATGTTGAACCAACCTGTGCCTATATTATAATTTATAAATTTAATTATGTAATGTATATGATTCGAAAAATTAAATAAAAATTTGCATAAATGACATGCACTGTTGCCATTGACCTTGATTTTATCTACTACGCTATAGTTCTGGGTACATATACTTCGTATACCTACATCATAATAATATCATAATTCGTAATACACGCGTTATGATGAACGTAAAACATAAAATATTTAAAGTCGCATCGCCAAAATTTACACACACACACATACTATAAATGTATGTGTTACACAGAAAAAAAAAACATTTGACAGTACACGTGTTTCGGCAACAACGTCGTGCATCACCATTAATGATTTCGAGCACAACAACTATACTTACTCAGTGCAATACTGACAGCGTTTCGTCACCGAAATGTACACGTATTTTTCGGTGAAAATATCCGGTATATTTTGAAAAAAATATGTTCCAATATTGCCTTTGTCCGCCTCGTTTCTTTTAACAATATAAAAGCATGGGCGGTGGCGGCGCAAACAATTTTAATTCGTGAGACGGTATTAGTTTTGTTCAACCCGTCCACCCCTGAAATACTGATAGAGTTCGTCCGTCCAAGAGTCGTCCGGAATCCGGCGGCAACTGAAAAAACGACAACTGCCCGGTTCGAAGGACGCCAACCATCCACCACCCGTCCACCAAATGTTCGTCTGGGACCGCTGTCCCGAAAAATCTCGGTCGTATCGCTACTGGGCCCAATGCGGGTGTTAGTTCATGTGACGTGATTTAGGTATCTACGATACTTCGTACGAATCCACCTGCGGTGTCCGCGACGGGTCGATATCATATCAACGGTATATGGGTCGTGTTTTTGTGTAATCGATTTTTTTTTACGGATCGTACATTATTATTTTACACTTGTCATTTTCCGGTACATCGCAATACCATAAATTATAATAAGTAACGAATGTAAGCGAGAGCTGACCGTGCTTTTTATACGGGATTTTGGTATTATCCAAATGGTCTTATATTGATATTGACTCGTAATGTTAAGTATAGACATCTACCACTAAGTATAGCGAAAATACAAATTAATAATAGATACTTACCTACTGATTTGAGTTTAACGCCTCGGTGTTCAGTACTTACGTACGGACCTACCTACCTATTACTATATATTATTGACACGATTCGTTTGGTATTTTATTTTTATTTTTTTTTTTTTTTTTTCTAATTGCTATCGATTAATAAAAACGATTGTGATGGCTAAAGTAATATACAGTGTGTGTAGTATACTGCGTATATATTATTATACGGAGGAACGTGCCGATGCCACCGATGGAACACAAGTAGGTCGACGTAGTGGTGAGTATATTATTATAACTGCCTACTGTAGTATAACTAACTACTGTCTACACTTTATAATATTATAATATTGTATGAATCGAAAGTCATAGAACAATAATATTATTATAATTATTTGATTATTAAATTATTATTATTACTATTATTATTATAACTAACATAATAATATTACCGCGCTGTATATTACACCTACACACTACGAAATAATTATTATAATATTGTATTAATTCTGCTCTGAAGAGATCGTTTATTTGATTTATTATAATATATAGTCGTTTGTGTCGTTGATAAATGCTAAGTGTAAGTATTATAATATATTATTATATAGGTAATAACCTATATAAACATAAGTAGTACCTATCTACGTATCTACACTACAATATTGACAAAAACAAAATCAAATGGTTTAGTAAATATAGAGATTGTTTTTCAGAACGAAAAGTGTTTTAATGTTCCTAATGCAGTGTCTGTGTTGTTATAAAAGTGAGATAGCCTTATTAGCAACTTTAGATAAATATTTAAAAGTTAAATTATAAGTTACTTTTGTTTGATAATATTTAACCTAACTATCTACCTAGTTAAAAAAAACGATTTAAAAAAATGATTTAAATATTTCTTTTAATAATAAATAATCTTAACTTCAATTAGTTAGTTTATACAAATTTAAATTATTTACAATTATATACGTACCAATGTTTTTGCGGTGTTTTTTTTATGGAAATTATGAAGTATTATTACGTGAATATCATTATCAGCTATCACATAACGAAACGGGCATATGGCCAAGGAATATGAAATATATTGGAATACCCACACGAATCTCGTATAGTAAGTGTATGAAAGTCTAAATATAACGGTACAAAACACGTTTATTAGTGTACTTACCTATACATAGTAAAGGGTAATTTTAAAACAGTAACTTTTAACTTAACTGAGTATTATAATTTTCTTAAAAATTGTGCAACTTAACTTATAAGTTCCTCAGATTCGTTTAAAACTTTAAGTTAGCTTCGTTAATTTTTTAAATAACTTTACTTGACCAAGTTGAACAAATTGGTTGACTTGCTCAGCTTTAATTGATATTACCTATATATATATATATATATATATATATATATTTTATAAATCAATACCTATTATAATTTTATTTAATTAATGCTGTGTAAAAACTAACTTCTCGTTTTATTTTTTTCTCTTTAAAATGACTTAATTTTTTTAATATTTTTCTTTCGGCTAGTGTTAATTAAATACGAATTATTAGTAGGTAGCATTTTAAAACCAATTATATGTATATATATAAATTAACTTAATTAAATACCAATTGGGAGGGTCACAGAGGCCCGCGACTGTATCGATAATTAATATTATATGGTATGTGTTAAATTGTCACAATCGAAGAAATTATTTTGCCGTAGCAAAGTTAGGTATACACTTAAACGTTCATTTAAATTTCAGTTACTCTCAGATATTTTTTAAGTATTTAGTTCCGAATCTTCAGACAATCAAACCGAACGTGGTAATGTTCGATTGATTCTCAATGTAATGTTATAAAGCAATATTGCATACGACTTTATGATTTTATTTTGAAATGTGATCCTAAAAAGACACGTGTTGTTATTAATACAAAAACACGACCTTCGTTACGATTAAAAACAAAACTAAAAATGCACATGTATATTTTTGATTCAGAATTTCCAAAAGTGCAACATTCTGTTCTAGAAAAAAAAATAATATTGTTATTGCATTGATAATATTATTGTTTCTCCGGGAAGAGGCCGTTTTAGAGAAGAAAATATACGGACATACATCGCGCGATGTGTAGGCCACTGTTGTAGGCGAAAAGTTGGGAAGGTAGAGGGGAAATTTCAGTTATATCTGTACGCAACGATTAACCATCGCTAACGAGAAACGACTCCTAGCAGAGTTCGGTCAACAATATATACATCGTATTATGGAAAAATAATTGCATATGGAGTTTTTCCAATAAACGTAAAAAAAACACGGAAAAACCGTATGAAAACGGTACAACATTAAACAAATATTATTAAAGAAAATATATAAAGTCTATTTAATTAATTTACTATAATACGGCGAAACATAAAACAAATTAATTGTCGGATACAACCCAGGCTTTTGCAAAATTATTTCTATTAACCAACGTATCGTAATTTCTAGGCTCACCAGATGAGTATCGTACGTTCCACGAAATGTTTTTCGAGTTTTGTTTTGTCATATTCACTAAACAACTAAACAACAGTGGACTACCCACTTTCCACCTATTTTTTTTTTATTCACTACTGGCACGGTCGAAACCAAAAAGAAATATGGGTAAAAAAAAATAATAAAAATTGCCACGGGCAACGCCGAGCGGGACAGCTAGTAATATAGTAAAAACATGTATATATATAATACATAAACAGTAAATATTATCTAACCGAAATTCAATACTCGCTGATGACATAAAACATTGTATTTTTTAAATGATATTATGCACAGATCTTACTGGTCGAAAGTACCTGTAATAGCTCTGTGTACACTGATAAAATATGAAAAGAGCGTACGGCTATTGCATCATGTGCAAATTAATTATTCACCACAGACGCGACATACTGCAGCTTCGTTAAAATGTAGACACTTCACGCAGCGTAGTCGTTATGATGGACATTGAACGATTTTGCTATGTATATAATATTACGATATACCTTTACTTGTACATCATAATATAACACCTTTAGGTATAAATATAACTCCGTTACTGGGAAAGGTGCTTGTATAACAATATTGAACCGATAAACTGATACAATTATTGAAATGGACTTTCCGACAAAAAGGGCTCTCACTCTCTGAAAATTTAAACTGTTCGGATATCGCAACAAACAGATTTGTATTATTCTGATAATTGTAAAAGCGGATTATGCCATAGGCGGAGATTCCGGGGAGGGAGGCTAGGGGTGGAATTAAATTCCGAAATTTTCCATGACCCCCTAAACACGATTTAAAAAATAAATAATTATTCTAGGCTTCCCTGAAAAATTATAAAATATATGCCCCGAAATTACATTGACCTTTTATGCCTTATTACGTCTTTATGCGTGACAACGAATGGGTATACTGCACTATACGGGTATAATACGAAATATTTTTTTTCTTGCTCATCACTTAAATACCCCCCCCCCTCCTCAAAAAACAAAATTCAATCAAATCTCCGTCTATGGGATCAACACAGGTTTTAATATTATGAACTTTAGTCGAGTATATTCATCTAATAAAATTCGCATTAATTATTTACCTAACTGTATTATATAGTTTCACCAACGACGATGCGGTGTTTTTACATTTTAAGTTTTTTTTTTTTTTTGGAATGGGTACTCGTACAAATGTTACTAAAGATCCTAATCAACGTACGCCATCATTTTAACGTTATTATATATATTGTGACCACCGACCATACACGCTATGTATAATAATATTATAATATTATATCGTGATAATATAATAATAATAATAATATAAGATAACCCGACGCCTATGTTTTATATCTATACGGATAGATATCGCGGAGAATATAAAATACACTTTTTTATTACACCATATAATACACATGATGTATATATTTTTTTTCCACGAAGAAGTTTCAGTAAAATAGCGAAAAACCTAATACAACACGAGCGCAAAAGGTTCTGGAACTGTTACTGTATAAACCGTTACTTTTTTTTTATACGTTCGTGTACTTCACTTTTTTCGTTTACATAATCTAATGATAAAGTGCGACCCGTCCGTCCAAGGCTTTAGCGAAAAATCCATACGTAACTGTACGCTTGTCAACCCATTTTTATAATATCTGTTTCACCTGAAGTGTATGTATTTTAATGTTGACCCAGTATGTTGTGTAGCGCAATAAGGGAACTTTCAATTAATACAGTCCGCCGAAATTTGTTTTCGATAAATAAAGCTGTTCCTCGCCGTTTACTGATAGATAAGTATTTGTTTTTTTCTCGGAGAACACGTTTTCGGTTTGCGAAAATGCTCCGATTAGAAAATACCAAAAAAAAAAAAAAAATAAAACAAACACTGAAAATGAAATAAAAAAATAAATACTTTCGGATAAAATCACTTCGCCAATAACACGAGTATGCAGCCCCCCTCGGACACTATTACGGCGTACATCCGTCGTGCCACTGCACTGCCTGCTCGCATTGATTCAGGCGCATACGTCACAGACAGTACAAAACAACGAATATAAATATGCAATTGAAATCTAATGTAATTAATTATATAACAATTGTAATAAAATTATTATTCACGTGTACGTTTTACAGCCGTCGCACGTTGCGCATAATCGTCCGCGAGTCTCCGTGTAGGAATAACTGTAACGGCAACGCGGTGCGCGCCACGCGTTTTGAACCCGCCGAGCATTACTATAGTGTTCGGTAAGTAAAGTATAATATTATAACACGCGCTTACATGCGTGTGTGTATATATAGTTACGTATAATATAATAACATTATAGTGGGTATTATAATAATGTGTCTCGTACACACACCGCCATCGTCACTGCGATAATATATGTAATTACAATACTATACCAGTATACGTCACACATATATACGTACAGAGTCTTTGTAAAGTTTTGCGCACACGCGTATATTGTGTCCCGAAGATGGCGCAAATAACGGGTCGGTTGCAGTCCTACTGATCGTAAGTACCAATATTACACCTACGCCCTACGCGCATCCAACATACATACATATATATATATATAATAACGTAACACGACTAATAACACGATATTTAGATACCCGCATCTATAGGGTATCCGCGTATCTGTAATTCAGACGTCGGTTTTCATATATATACATATCCTGTACAATAAAAAATGTCACCCATCGGATGGTTCACGCTTACACTACACGTATCGTACACATTACCGCGGATTGTCGTCGCGCATCGTCTAAGAAAGTTTTCGATACGTCCATGCGCCGTAATATTATAATACGCGTGCGTAACAGATACACCGCAACGTATATTATAACCTTCGATCGTCGCATTATTAATTATAAATGCTAAAAAAACCAACGTATAATAGGCGCGTGCATTACACGTACCGTCGTAACACATGATCATATGTACGGTATACAGTAAATAATAAACGTACACACCATACAAGTTTTACTGTACAATCGATTATATTGTTATTATGGAGTGCGTTTTCGTTTCCTATAGACCGTTTATAGATTATTAAATGTCCGTCGTACCCGGTGCTGTTTTAGATACATGTATCTAAAATACAGTATCTAGGTACTTTTTTTTTCATATCTTTTATCTGTATCTAGATACTTTATACAAATATACGTCTGTACCCGTATCTTAGATACAAAATATTGTGTATCTAAGATACTTTTTAAGATACAATTATTACATTTTTGGTTCGAAAAAATACAAAAATAAAACGTACAATTCTAAAATTTAATTTTGTTTAAATAAAAATATCAACAGTTTATTGCGATAAGTATTATTTTCTGCTTTCTTTATTATTATAAATTATTATGTACGAGTATTGTGTTTTAACAAGTAGATAATACACATAATTTATTTTATATTTACCAATAATTAACCAATGTATTAAAATTGTTATGTATTGACAATGACTGTATTATAACAATAGCATTATAAGAATAAGAATATATTTGAAAACTGATGTAAAAATATAGATGAAAATTATTGTATTGTAAATTATATACCTATTACTTGTTTTGTTATAACTTTGTAATTCTAAATTTTTAATAAATTAAATATTTATGAAAAATTATCTGTTTTCTTAAATGTATCTTAAGATACTATTAAGATAGTTGTATCTGTATCTAGATACTTTCAAATAAAATATATCTGTACCTAGATACTAATTTAAAGTATCTTATTACAGCAATAGTCGTATCTATACGCTAAAAAATCGTTGATATAAACGTAAAATCCGGCTCCCGAGTCCCGTTTCAATAACCTTTTTTTTTTTTACCGACTTGATCCAGCATAAAAAAAAAATTAATGTATCATTTCCGTACCTGTTAAAAAAAAGTATACAAGTACCAGTTACGTCCCTAATAAAAATACGGTTTACTACAAAATAATTATTTCAGTAGATTTTCGTCATTCAAGCTAGTAATTCAATCGTTCATAAATATATTATTCATAATAACAAAGAATGATGATTTATATAAACATTGTTATTATCAATACAATATAAATTTAAAATAAAACTGTAGGTACAGTCATTATGACGTCATAATCAAAATAAATGTATTCTAAAAATTTGTAATTTGATTAAATTTATAGGATATGTTTGTTTTACCTTTCTTTCGTGATATTTGACCTAAACTGTATTCAATATAATTTTTCTTTGATATTCATTTTTAGCAGTTAAAATTTTATCTTTTCACACACGATTCGTTTCTAATATTAATTATTATTTTGCCAGCAAAGACACGCACAATTAACGACTGAAGAGTTTTTAAAATTAATATTATCTTCATTTATACATAATATCTATATTGTTATCGTAGTCATAACATGACCACGAACTAAATACTAAAATATATGACTGTCATATATTTTATGTATGCCATACGCTACTTATCAATATCACAACATTACACAATATGCCCTATCACATAATCATTCAATAGATAGTGTCAGTCAATAATTTTAAATTTTATTCTTATTTTTTTTTTTCTTAATTCAATCCCCTGCATATTGGTTCACAGATTAATTTTGTTGGCTCACAAAAAATTAAATTCTTGTTGGCTGGTTTTCGAGTTATACATCATTTATATTGTTTTCTTCGAGATACAGTTCTTTTGAACTATAATCTATTGTCGGATTACATTTTTGGGGTTGTTGATCATTAAATGTAAAGTGTAAACAATTGTTACACAATCATATTATACAATTGTAGAATTTTATTAGCAATGCATTCAGTGGTATAGTATATGCTGTTGTAGACAGTAGCGCAAATATCGGGAGTATTGGGTGCTCGTTGTCCTTTACTTTTAGTTTTTAAAATTATAGACCGATTACAATAATATTTAGTAGATAGATACATAAAGTTATTTAATTTATATCTGTAAGCAACGATAAACCATTGCTACCATTGCTAACCATTGCTGAATCTTCTATTACCGTAAATTCGTCAGTTTTTCATATAATTTTTTTTCTGATTTTTCCAAATTATTGTGAAAACTTGATTGGAAAAAATTGCTAGCAGAAAATTTGTTCACAAGAAAAAAAGGCCGTAATATTTTACTGATACATTTAGTACGTTTTCTTATTTTTTCCCATTGATTATGAAACAGCTGGGAAAATCAAAAAATTACTTTCTTAAAGTACCATGAGAGTCAGATTTTCTTTCGGAAGAAGTGCCTGACTTGAAAATTGGAGCTAAATGTCTATTAGAAAAGCTGTTCACAGAAAAAAAAAATAAACATCATTGTAAAACCAATACATTCCTCGCTCCGCTCAGAATCTAAAATAATAATAATATGTTTAACGATTTTTTTTTTAAATTATAATATACTATAAGATAGTGTAAGAGATTACACTATCTGTTAAAGGAGTATATTTATTTATTTATTTACAAAAGACACGGGTTATGTGTCCAATAAGTACTCTTTAACAATAGTATAAACTATATCAGGTTTATCTTGTGTATAAGTTTACATTATGTCCATGTAGGACTCCTAGATAATTACTCTACAGTAGGAGACTCCCTAATTTTGTAGGAGCTTACCAACCAAGAGGCGAAATAGAGAATTAAATTTCCTTTCTAAACTTATGTAGGTACCCGAGTTAGCCAAATGGACTTATAAGAAAAACTAGAACTTAGAAAAAAAAAATCGAATAACGAATAATCAAGAATTTTAATATTTTACGAAATGTACTAGAACTCAAGAACATATGCTCATATATATATATTCGAAAACTCTGGTTATAAATAAACTATAAGTAAAATATCTATACGGCTATACATTAAATTATTCATTTTTCATTTTAGATTCTGAGCGAAACGATAAGAATGTATTGCTTTTATAATGATGTTTTTTTTTCTTTGAACAACTTCTGTACTAGAAATTTTATTCCGATTTTCAAGCATAATACTTTTTCCGAAAGAAATTTCATCTGGGTGGTACTTTAAGTTGGTAATTTTGTGATTTACTAAGCGAATTTTTTATAATAATTTGGAAAAAAACGGGAAAATTTACGAAATGTATTATTTTCAATTTTGTTTTTTTTTTTTTGTTGTGATTCAGTTAAATATATTCATAGGGACTTGAAATTTGTACAAAAATTTGATATTTTTAGTCTTGGTAAAGTTTTCAAAATATTTTAGCCTTTTTGAACTATTTATAGACATTTTAACTTTGCGAATTTTTACGTAATTTTTATTCAGTAGGTACTGTGTGGATAAAGTTGTTAGATCAAACAAAAATACTTAAAAATTGAACAAGAGGTTCATTATAAATCATACTCTAAGTTAAAAAAAAAAAATTGAATGTAATTGATTTTTTTATAGGAGTTTTAGCATCATATTTTGACGAAATCGTAAATATTACGGCCTTTCAAAACATGTGTAACTGAATAATTATTTATAAAAGTAATTAAACAAAAATACTAAAAATGAATAATAAGTATTATAATGAACAATATTCTTTAAAAATAGTTTTAAAATTTAAAATTTGTTACCATCATTATTTGTTATCAGTGTTAACGTTGTAGTATAAACGCTTTATTTCGTTCGTCTACACTCCAAAGCGCTGACGCATTAATTACCGCACTACCTATTTCCTGTAAACGTTTTGTGAGCGCGGATCGATGACGTAGTGCTTAGATTCCGTGACGTCATGGTTGTAGTCTGAACACTTCCGAGGGCTATCGAACGCCAAGCCGAACGCACTCGTAACGATAAGTAACGGTACCGAAACCGAAACCGAACCGTCCAAGGTGGATGATACATTCATTTTGGAATAGCCGTTAGGTTATCAATTTATCATAATCACTTATTAAATATCATTACATATTATTATGTTTCGCGCAAAAATAATCTTGGGCGTAGGTAAATTGAGTCCCAAAAACGTATTTATCGTTATTCAAAATCAGTAAATTGATTCCCTCATTTAAAAATGGATAAGTACCGTAAATTGAGTCCTATTTGAATTGTGATCAACCTTGCGCTTTTGTAGATTATTACTTAAGCCCTCACATGATTTTTTTTTTTATATTTGGTCACGCGCAGGGTAAAATTCTCCACTACACGAAATATTTCAAAATTATTTCTTAATAACTTATAAAAACTTATTATTTATGAATAGAAACAATTATTTTATTAACCTTAAGTAAATGATATTCCATATTATTTTATGAATAAAAATTATAAAAAAAAAACCTGTCTTTACTGATCAGTCGCACGGGGTAAAAGTTTTCCAAATAGGAAAATGTACTCTCGATACACGAGTACTGAACACACTAAAAAACTAAAATAAATAGCATAATCGAATAATGGTACAATTTCGATAAGCAAGTCAGAGTTACGAACCTGACTTACAGATAATGTCAGAAAAAAACATATTTATAAATACGCTAAGAGATGAGTTTTGACTCATTGATTATTTACGACTATTGACGGGTTAAATGTCTCGTATTAATAATTATCGTGTTTGGGAAAATATTATATTATGTGCGAGATGCAATTATTACTGTTGACTAGTTTTTAAAATTACCTACACGTGCAGTCGTATATTGACAGTATTAATTATTAATAATTATTATAAGTATTATTCATAGATATTATTTTTACAGACATTATTTTAATATACTTATATTAACTGTTAAGTCAAATTAAAACAATAGTATTTAAATACATTTCAAGTATTTGAATTTGTTCTTCAGTAATTGTTCTTAAAAGTATTTGAAATAATTTCTAAATAGATGTATTTGTCTCTGTATATAAATACAATTTTAAAAGTATTTTTACAAGACTGATTAATGCAATAATATTATGAAAACCAATCGATTATTACAGTACTCTTTTCAATCCGCATTTATTTAACTGTATGTATTCATTACTATAAGCGGTAGGTTTTAATGTGCATAATTAAACAAATATACGCAAACGAAGGTACTTGACGTATGGTTTAATTAATCTGGACACTTAATAATTAGAAAGCGAGAATTAAGCTGAAAAGTTATTTGTATTAAATATTTAAACTCTATCAGTTGTTTTAAATGCCGAATAAATTTATAACTGAACGTAATGTGTTGAAAACTTGAAATATTCTTTTCTTAGATTTCAGTATTTTTTTTTTTTTTAAATCTATTCTTTAAATGCAATAACTATATTTATGTATTTTGTGCAAAACAAAAAAGTTAATAGTTTCAACTCGAGTAAGGCATACTTTATTTTGACTATTCTAATCTAACCGACGTATCCAGGGAGGGGGGTTAGGGGGTTGAAACTCCCCATTCTCGAAATGTCTTTTAAATAAAAAAAATACTTCTAGTTCTGCAAGTCATCTTCTTACTGCGATAAAACAGTTAAAATTTCAAACAGCTTTATCTATTTTAGTGAAAATTCTTTCCACGAGTTTTACACTTAGCCGATATCTTCAAACAGTAAGTCTTGATTTAAAAACTGGATTAGAAGCTGCTAATGTTCAACATAATATTCAGGATATTAGAGAAAATTGTGATGTAGAGTTTCAACAATTATTTTCATCTATAATAACTCTCAGAGAAAAATTTGTTATTACTGTTAGTTTGCCACTTCAATCTAAATGAGATTAACCAAAATATTTGTTTAAGTTCTCTGTATTCATACCTTCCATAGATAATTGTTTAGACCAATTAAACGTAAGATTTATACCTCACAGGATTGTTTTGAATAATTCTGATTGTATTTTACCTAAGATAGAAATGAAAATATATGAAGATATTAAATTCAAAAAATTAGTAGAAACATATCAAGATATATTTGATGAATGTAACGAGTCAAATTTAAATGATCATATATTAAACGGAGAGTTAGAATTGTGGTACACTAAATATTCAAATTTAACATCTTCCTAACTAAAGAAAAAAAAATGCTATTGAAGTATACTTCCAAACTAGTCCAGATGTTTATCCAGTTATATCTAAACTTCTTCAAATATTCATAACACTTCCATTATCTACTGCCACAGGAGAACGATCGTTTTCAACACTCCGTCGTTTGAAAACATAGAGAAATTCTTCGGGACAAATACGTTTAAATGGTTTAGCCTCACTAAAATATATTCATCGTGATATCAACGTGAATATTAATGACGTTATAAATGAACTTGTTAAAACATTGAAACGAAAAACGAATATACATTTATAATTTTTAAAAAAGATAAATATTACAACTTTTATATAATTAGCGCTGTAAAATAGTAATAAAATATTTAAATGTATGATTATAATACACACAAAATTCAAAACAATTTTATTTGTTAGATTTTTTTCAACCCCCCCCCCCCAAAAAAACAAAACAATTTTGGATACGCCACTGATCTAACCTATATATTCGGAAACAGTGTAGGTTTTAAAAATCAAAAAATAATCAATCAAATCATATCGCGGTTTTCCATAGCATAATACATTTAACGTATAATCGACTCTATATATATACTTCCTACATACAAGCTATAGCGGTATATCGAATGACCCGTCCGGCTTTGAATTTTACAATAGTATTACGGCGCGTGGTATGAAAAAAAAGAACATTCGATCGAAAGCAAGGAAACTTTAAAAAAAAAAAAAAAAAAAAACCCAAAACGAACGGCGAGCGTTTTCAATGAGTATATACTTGGTATTATCGATTACGTACTGTATTATGTATTCGCCCGCCTATAGAAAAAACCGAGTACAATAGGTCAACCGTATATGGATACATAATAACGCGCGATACATTATACTATGACACAGTGGTTCCCAAGCGTAGAGGGGAATTCCCCCCCAGGGAGAATTTAGATACTGCACACGGGGGGTAGTATACTGATGATGAAATAACGAGAATTCCGTTGTTAAAATAATTAAGTGGGCCATTTTACAATCAGTAATATTGAAAACAATAAATTAATTTTAGTTGTATGTAATGCGCAATGTATAATATATGTAGTTATTTTGTAAAACTTAATTAAAAAAAAAAAAAAAAAAAAAAAGAGAAGGTCGTCTAAACTCCAATAGTATAATCTAATTTAAGGGGAGGAGGTGTGTGAGATTTTTGAAAACTGTTGAGAACCACTGCTATAACTGAACACACACACAATTATATTATAATAATGAATTAATTAGACGTCGGCGTGGGTATGTATTATTATTAGGATATTATTTTATAGTTTTTAGTGGATAAAGTTTTTGAAAAAATAAATAAATAAAACGTCGTCGTCACGTCGAATTCGTTTATACGAGTATACATAATGAATATATTTCGCTCGTTAAAACATTAACGTTCGACAACAATAACAACAACGACAACGATATTAATAATAATAATAATATGGCGATAATAATATATTCACGTACAACATTATTATAATAACGTCCGTTATTAATTTTACACTCGACGGCGTCACTTCAATATGGAAAAAAAAAAAAAAAAAAACGTC
>CABPRJ010001896.1:679816-748639 GCA_902439185.1 Cinara cedri
CCTTTTTTTTTTTTTTTTTTTTTTTTTTTAATGACATAAAGGTTACCAGTAGACGCGCTCGTCGGAGCCGACGGGTCATCGAAACAACGTTGTTCCACGGTATAACAATAATTATCATGACGCGTTTACACGCATCGTTGCATTATTATATTGGTACGCGGCGAACATTATTATTAACGTAGCGCTGTTAATTCTACCAGAAACCTCGTAGATTTATCGACGTACCCACGCGGAGCTGTTGATTAACGTTTGACATTCGGGCGATTTCTGTTCACGCCGGGATCTTTGTGTCGGCCGTAGACGATTATTGGCGCGAGTGAGCTTCACGCGCCACAGCGACTCCGCCGCCTTCCCCGTGGATGGTGTAAACGGGCCGGCCGTTTAGTTTTGCGCAGAACGGATCGGAATCCACTGCCGCTTTTCCTGCCGTCGCCGCGCGCCGCGCCGAATTTACGTACAGCCAGACTGCATAATTTAACGCGATTATTACACGGCCATCCGTTCGTCCCTCGAACGGGATGACGGCTCTTGGGTTCGCCAACACGGCAATCCGGTCGATACGTTTTTGCGAAAATTATTCACCAACCGAAATGGCGCAGTCAAAAAACAATAACATAAAATGTACCGATTGATTTGAACATGAATTATTTTACCCGTTTTCACTCACGACTGATCGATTTTTTTTTTTTTTTTTGATATCTAAAGGATTTTTCACGATAATTGGGAAAGGCCGAAAAAGACGAAACACACGGTTTTTTCAAATTATCTACGGCACAACGATTTTATAATTTAAAATTTTGGGCATCGCCCATTCGCGCCGAAAAAAAAGGTGATCGTTTAAGGTACAGCCCATTTGCGCCAAAATAAAAAAAAAAGGTACCTTTTTTTCCGATCGCCCATTTGCACCAAATTTACCTGCGTATATTACACGGTTACGTGGCTTTTATTATTTTTTCATTTTACTTATGTATAAAATAAATACAGATTTTTATTAAAACAACCTTTACATGATAGTCAATTTAATATTCATAATACCTAGTTGATTTATTTTTAACACTCAAATAATTAGGTATTATTAAAATTTTAATATTACAAATAGATAATGAAATAAAATTTATTCAATGATTGTCAATAAATATACAAATTGTTTACTGGTTATAATTATAATCAATTAAATAATAATAATCGATTCAATTTTATTTAAATCATAGTCAACTGTACGAATTTTTTTAAATAAATAATCAATAATACACATTTTTTATAAGTTATAAATTATAATAAACTAATATATTTTTTTTATTATTAATATATATGAATTAACCAAGTTGTTAGTGTAAAATTTTTACGCAGGTAAATTTAGCGTAAATGGGTAATCGGAAAAAAAAGTACCTTTTTTATTTTAGCACAAATAAGATGTATCTAAAATCGGCTTTTTTTTTTTTTTGGCGCAAATGGGTACCACCCAAAATTTGTACGGCTTCTGTTTTATACCATAAATATTGCTCCAATAGATATATGACAAGAGACCTTTTTTATTGAATTTTTAATCTGGTTCATTAGTAATTTTTCTTTTTTTGATTTCATCTATGGTTTTATAAATAATTGAGCGTAATCAAAAAAAAAACGTAGATATAACGAGAAACTAGTATTTTTAATGTTATTCAATTTAAAATATTCATAGAGACTAAAAATGTTGACAAAAAACTTATATTTACTTTTTCTAGGCTTGTTAAAACTTTCAGAAAATTCGAGCTATTTTTGAGCTATTTATAGATATTTTAATTTTGCTAATTTTTTAGGTAGATTTTATTTGGTTGGTACTCTGTAGATAAATTGTTAGACTTAATAAAGATGTTTGAACATTTTGATAGAAGGTTCATTATAATTCGTACTTAGAAATAAAAAATAAAAAAAGATTTAGTTTAATGTAGGTAAGTACTCTTTTTGTTTTTGTATGAATGAAAATCAAATTTTGACGAAAATTGTAAATATTACGGCCTTTCAAAACATGTAAAACCGAACTCCTAATTAATTAAAAATAATAAAAAAAAAAAATCGATCACTTGTCATTTTTCGTTTGAAGTAATATTGCTGGTAGAAAACTTTAGTATAACACGATAAAAACAGTAACACCACGGCGTTCCGTAAATAATTGCCGTTTTTACCTATAGTTTTCTAAATGACCTCACCAATACACTAATTAGACAATTTCCAGACGTCGGATATTATCAATTGCAGTAATGTTATATTATAAACATTCGATGAAGCCCGGTGAGCCGAGCACATCAAATTTCAATGTAATTTTCACTTTATTTCACGTCGTCTCAAGGTGAACTTCAACCGCAAGGACGGCGTTCGTCAACGTAATAATATACCTATATAATATTATACTATTATTTTCTCGGTTATCGACACGATGACGGCAAAGCCATTCCAATATAAACTATCCACACAATAAGGGTGGTGGTCGTCGCGAATCGATTTTTACAAGTAGGGATCCAACTGGACGGCAGAAGCACTTACACACAGGACCCCCGCGGTGTATAATGGCTAGACGACTGCAACGCGTCAACCGAGATTCCTTCTCAACCATGTGAATTCGGGGTACCTACCCATTAAATAAATGTGCAAAATCGAAATTTTAAAATGTAAACAAAACACGTTAGATAAATAATGATTAGTGATAAGTATGTAGACATAAATGTATAGCATCTTGTATTATCCTCGTTGATTCGGTTAACGGGGAGATGAGTAATAGGTGTATGGGTGTATTAATCGTTACACTGTTATTATTATTTGTTACGAATGTGTATGTACAATATTATGTACGTGTTGTTATTATTGAAATTCGATTTTTCGTGTTTACATTAACAGTAATAAGTACGGATCAAGCTTTTCGAAAAAAAAAACCCGGGTTTTAACATTTTTTTTTTTTTTTTGCGGAACCATTGAGCAAATTTGGTTACATTTAAAATTTCCCGAAAAAAATGGTTTTTTCCTAAAGAATCAAAAAATTAATGGAATTCACCCAATAAATAATGATAATTCATAAATCAGGTTATAATAAAATGTTATTTTATTTATTACTCGGGTATTATAATTTATAATATTTAGTATTTACTATGTAGTGACTAATATTAATTTTATTAAATCTATCAATACCGTTTCTAAATTATTTATTTTATATTTTTTTAATTTTTCAACCCAATTAATTGATATAGTTAAGTAACTTAATTGATTGTAATATTCGATTATTATTATTTTTTGTTTTCAGCATAAATTCAAATGTTTAATTTCATAAAAACTTCTGGGTTTTTTTGGAAATGTATTATTTCAATATCCTCCATTTTTTTTCGTATTTTTTGGAGTGCGGGAAAAACCTATTTTTTCCTGAGTTTTTCTGGAAATTTTCTAACATTTCGATCCTTCGATACTTATTTACATTTTACTTCATACTGTAAGATATATCGAAATACACGCACGTAAAGTTCGAAAATGACAACGAACAAAGTGCATTTAAAAGACATATTCTGTTCGCATCTTCAATAACCCTATTATGATATTATATTTCATTTTAGTTTAAAGAAACAGTCGATTACCTACACAATATTGTATTATTATACCCGCCTCTACTACCCACACGACGACAAAAATGACATCGGTTTCATTTATACAATATAATGATATCATGTGCGTTGGATACATGTAGGTACTATGCGTTGTACGAGAGAAACTACTTTTGGTTTGCCAAATTTCCAAGTATGTAATAATGTACAGTGTATCGAGGGTGGTCAACCGGGAGGGGGAGGGATATATCCTCCCCTTATAACCGTTTTCCATTCAATATGTATAATAATACATAATATTACCTATTTAATAATGAAAAAATAAAAAATGACGATATAAATAACAATAATTATTCAAAAACCCGTCTCGTCCCCGCTCATGATAAAATCATTTGACCGCCGCTACCGCTGATGTTTGAGTATGCACTGCTCATAGTGAACAACAAAAATGATAATAATGTATAAAATAACGCGTATAATAGAAGATTATACGCTTTTTTTTATAATAGAAGATACGCACGCGACTATATTTTGTTTTTTTTTTTTTTTTTACAACGTTTACGATACGACTGTACCCGTACGTTGATCGATAAGCGCAAATTATCACGACAACAATTTCCAAAGTAGACAATGATAACTATATTATGATGATAGCTGCACGCTGTAACTGCAGCTATGATATACAATGACTGTTCGTCCGCGGTGACCATAATAATAACAATAATGAGTCGAAAATACGGCAAACCCTATTGTACCTGTAACAGTTTTTGTAAATTACCCGTTATTGACCTTTAAAAATGAAAACGAAAAAAAAAAAATACAAAATTAATCTTATCGAAAAAGGGTCGTTTAGACCGGAAACGAACCCGCCCGTCTTCATGTTAGGTACCTATATTATATTCTTCCTGTATTAGTTACCAGCACAGGTGACGACCTGTTGATTATTTATTATTATTATTTTATTATGGTTACGAATGAATTACGATATTTGACCGCTTACCGTCAACGGTATAGTGCAGTGGTGCCCAACCCGCGGCCCATGAAGATGTTCTATGCGGCCATCGTAACAAACACAATTTTTTTTTTATTCATTTATAAATTCTTTTAAATATATACATTCGAAAAATACAATAATAATAATAAAATTAAAAAAATGTTTAACAATTATTTTCAATGTGAAATTTGAGCTGGTGTTTCGTTTGCAAATAATGAAAAATCTGGTTGGAATTTAGCTGTTTCAATCCTCGACATTAAATAACTATTTAATCGATACTTGTGCATGCGATATGAATAATATCGGGAAACTGAGTGAATTTACACGACTTATTATTGTGTATAACATAATATTACATACCACGGATATTGAGATCTCCGAAGATGTGCTAATTATTGTAATCCGGGAATCAGAGGCGTAATCATGTGGCGGACGGGGAATTTTCGGAACACTGTTAGCAAAACGTAAAACTCCTCTAAACTCGCTCAATGAATATTGACCAACCGATAGTTGGAAAGTATAGGTAAGTTACTGGATGTAATGAATTCAGATTAAAAATTGAACGGAAAATTCCTCCTACGAGCGAGTACCTACACAAATCCAAAGAGGATATGCTAAAATAGACCTTAACTCATAAAAAAAGGTACCAACAAGACCATCGGGCCCGACAGACCCCATAAAATGCAGAGCAGAAAGACGGCGATAAACCTCGTCAACACTATAAAGATAATATTTCTAGGCAGATCGAAAGTAGAAATACCTAATTTTCCATCATCAAATTCGACCTGCTCAGTGGAATATACCGATGAGAAAAAATCGGAGGACAAATTTTGACTGTTTCTTGTTCATTAGATCTCAACTAATTCCATTGAGAAGCTTAACCCCGGCTAACTATTTATAGAACATTTATTGTTGACAAATTTTCAAAAACCATGAGGATTGCCTATGAGCGAACTTCAACACGTATAGCATACTCACAATAGGATTTTTTAAATTCATATTTTAATTTGAGAAGCGAGGAACCCTTTTAATCAACAATACTTAGGTATATAATTATTTCTTTGGTTTTAACACGGTCAATGGGGGGTAGGCTAACGCCCCCTTAGGCCTCTCCCCTGGGTACGTCACTGGCTAAAATGTTTTTTTCGGAAGAAGCGAGTCGATCTATAAAAAATGTGCAGGCTAGTAGAATTAGCGATTGAAATATCACGTTGGTGAAAAAAAGCGCGAAAAATGTATAATATTTGAAACCGAAAAATGAAAATCCTCTTTGTGTATCTTAAGAAAAAAAAATTAAAATTAACATTAAGTAGTTAATGTTGTTTATAGATAATTGTTCATGTATGAAATATTATTATTTATTATGTATATAACATGGAAATATATCGATTGCAAGAGGTTATCGCTCATTCACTATTATTACTAGTACAAAATATTATCACGTTCGATAAACGCACATGTGACAGAACAGGATGTTATACAGATTTGTAATAATATATAAATAATATAATAGATACACCAAAACAACAAAATGTAACGACATTTTGAATAGTATAATAATATTATTATAGTCGAGACCAAAAGTGAAAATATAATATGATACATCATCTCCATAATACCCCATTACTATGTAATACCATCTTTCTTTATGGATTATTGGTTTTTTTTTTATTTTTATCAAAAATATATATTTGTTTTTCTTTTCCATTTATCGCTGGTAATCGTGTATTCAAATTGAAAAAGTTTAAATTTTAAACCAATATTATATCAGTACAATTCTAATAATTCCGCAACTATAATATGTAATCAAATATATTCAATAGTTATATTTTAAAATGTTTAATTTTACTTAGTTTGTACCGAAATTAAATATACATTAGGTAACTATTATTATATTAAATATTTCGATGTCTCACGAAAAAACTAATAATTTGCAAACTATGAACACATATTTAGAAAAAAATTTAATTTGTATTATTACCTATTAATAAATAAAAAAAAAATAACTTTTTAATTTGTTCGCGTTTTGAAATTTTTTATATAGCCGATTCGCAATAAATATTATTCTACACATTTTACTTTAACATACATAGTTTATCAGTAATGATAGTTTTAATTTCAAGATGAGGGGCATGAGAAAAAATAATACTTGTTAGACTAACACGTTACAAATGATTTATTGTGTTAGAAAACTTTTTACGAAATGGTTTTTTAAAATTTTTTTAAAGTCTACATATAAACATATTTTAATTTTTTTTGATGATTAGGAGCTGAAAATAAAAATTTAATTTATGTATATATATATATATATATATATATATATGTCTATCTTACACAATATTTAATTGAGGAAAATAATTTTCAAAAAAAAATTGAATATCAATAGGCATAAAAATCCAAACACAGTGGAACCCCTGTACTATTATTTATTCAATAAATACACGAATTTATTCTACATAATACCTATAGTTACCAATCTGTTTACTATTCATTTCATCGATTACTAAAAAAAAAAGGAAGAAGTACCTAACTAACCTTAACCTAATCTGTATAGGAAATTATATTTATTTTTTTTTTTTCATTTGTGCATAAATGCCTAATTTGCATACATTATATCTATTCGCATAGTCGTTTTAAAGTACCGGAAATTTACTCTACAAGTTGATTTTCTGCCCCACCCACAATAGAATGTCGTTTAGAGGCCCCAGACCAAAGAATAAGTTGCATTTTAAACAAAAAGTTATACTTAGTTCATTTTTAAATTTCAACGTAATTAAGTCTAAAAACTTCATGATATTTGTGTACAACGTATATTTTGACAACAGTAAACGTTTTTTATTTTAATTTACTTCTTAAAAAAAAAAAAAAAATCATATTTACCGTTTTAATAAGCATTCGTTTCCTCCAAAATTATGTTTTCGTTTCTGCCAAATGTATTTCTTTCTATTTAAATATAGTTTGAGAACCATTTTGAGTTACTAATAGGAATTACAACAAGGAAATGGTTCTTATTGACCCCCAAATATTATTATTATTTTTTCTGTAAATATTTGTATTTCTATTTCATTTCGTCATATACATATAAATTACATTACGTCTTATATATTACATATTATTATTTATTAGTTAGAAGTATTGTTATTATTGTTAATTTAAAAAAAAAAAAAAACACACACACATTATAGTAACCGACTTTGCTCTGCTCCGTATCTAAAAAACTGGTATACAAGAACATTTCATGTGTATACAAATATAAAATTTGCTTTTTGATAAAAATAAAAAAGTTTATTTATATTATTTTTGATTGTTACGTAATTTTTCAAAAAATAGCCTACGAAAAATATGATTATTAATTTTATATTTCGATAATTCTTTAATTTTCAGATTTACCATAATTATTATGACTAGGGGTTTCACACAAATAGTATAATATGCGTAAGAACAATATAGATTTGGAGAAAAAAAAATTGAACCTTTTAGATTCTGATTATGATGACAAATGTATTGGTTCAACTATGTTTTTTTCCGTCTGCCAATCACTTTTTAACCAGAAATCTTGGACAGATCAAAAAACCTCAAGATATATTTTTTTCTGGGTCTAGTTAGTGGATAAGAAAGTCGTGTTTTGATTTTCCAACCTGTTTTTTTTTTTTTTGTTTTCTTATGTATAGTATAAGACATTCTGTGCGGATAAAATTGTTTGACCAAACAGAAATTCTTGAAAATTTAACACGAGGTAAATTATTGGTTGTATTTATTAGTAAAAAAAAAAAGTCGAATATATGCAGCAGTTATTTTTTTTTTATTAAGAATTAAGTATAACGAAAATTGTGAAAATTACGGAATTCGAGGAAAGTATGTACAACTGAATTTTGTTGGACGTCGTATTTATCGTTAGCAATGGTTATTCGACTTACCGTTTATACATTTTAGAGGAAAAACGCACGCCCTTTAATAAAACTAATTTAGGTAAATGCGACGGCCGTTCTTTTACACCCATACGTATACGTCGATTTAAATTTTTTAGAAATACTTGTTAGGCGTATATTAAATATATAAAATAAAAAGTGGTTATACACCCCAATAAAAAGAAGAAAAAAGTATACGCGGTATTATGTACAATCGTTGAAAACGCGTAGGTACATAATATCGTATAGATGGGTACGTTACGATTATCAATTATTATTTCACCGGGTCCGCGTGGCTAGCGATTTTAAACGCAATGAAACCGTTTAACGATTCGTAATAGCGCGCGTTATAAATTACATTCGAACTAATTTCGGTCGGTTCACAGATAAACTCCATTGGACTATAGCCATACAGTCTTTGCGTTTCATACGGACGAAATTATCTAAAAGCCAATATAAGTAATGGTTATAACAATACTCTAATTATGTACCTATTTATTTTCGACGCGTTATGCACGTATAATAAAGTGTGTGCATTTGACACAGCCGGGGACAATCGAATTATGTTTTTACGATAAAAAACGACGAATAACATCCCGCCAACAATTAATTTCGTTTGAATTCAAAACAAATATTATGTGTATTCATTATTTATTTATTTATTTATTTATTTATTATTGTTATTATTATTATTATTGCCTATCAATGTCAATATTATCATATTAAAACGTCGGTGCTGCGATATTACAATTTAATAGGTATATTATACGAGAACATTGGAAACGTTTGGCGCTGCAGCTTGAGTAGGTATTGTCGACCGTAAACTTATCGAGTTTAATAGATTAGTATTGATCGATAAAAGTTTCCAAATGATTTTAAAGGGGAGGGGGGGGGTTATTTAATTTCGGATTTATACGTTCCGGGCTTGTGTGTTCCAGGTTTTCACGCGATCCTGCATCAGTCGGGACGATTCGACAACTCCCGATCCGACCACATTATTGTACGCCGCACCTCTGTTACCGGACCGCGCGAAAATAATCGAATTTCGATTATTTGAAAAATAATATCTATATTATTGTGAATCTAATAAACAACTCGTAATTATAAAAAGTAACACCGCACCGGTAAGTACACGGGACAATGTGTACGAAAAAAAAAAATCACCTCGGTAGACCGTGAACACGGCAGAGGTCACTGTACTCTTATCACGGCGATTGGAAGTGCATTACAAAGCACGCGGAGGGGACCGGGGGAGGTTCTTACGTTATGTAAAAACGGATTTGTATAATATTATAGCTGGTGCCAGAGTGCGGCACCCTCGTTACCTGCAGTGTATACGCGAATAATAATTATTTACATTTTACATTTGAATTGCGAAAAAATAAAAAAATGTATATCAACCGTACTCGTTTGTGTATTTAAATCGGTATTTATTGATTTACATAACTATAGTATCTATGTACCTATTTATATATATATATATATATTAGGGCGGTCATTATTTTTCAATATTGAACTTTTTTTGATCGATCCCGCTAAACAAGTTCTAATTTACATAAAAATATCGTAGATATACATAATTTTAAGTAATTTGGTCAAGTTTAACCCGTGCTCCAAAGCCCTCAAAGTTCAAAAATAGGTTTTCTTTCCTTTCGTTTTTAGATTCTGGGCGGAGCGAAGAATGTATTGGTTTTACAATGATGATTATTTTTTCCCCTGCGAACAACTTTTCTAACAGAAATTTTGCACCGATTTTCGAGTGTAGCACATTTTCTAAAAATAAATCTGACTGGAGAGGTCATTTTTAGTGAATACATCGTTATGATCCGTTTGTGTATTATAAATTATACTATATACAAACAACTTAAACATTTATATTATATATTTTATATCTATCGAATTAATTTTTAAAATAATCATATTAGGTATACTAGTTTTATTGTTTAACATTTATTGTAGAGCAAATATACAATACATAACTATGTATTGTAGTTACCTATCCCATTACAGTGCTTTTATTGCTATTTAAATATAGCTTCCGGTGCTGCGTGACAACTTGTATTGTATACCGTTTTGATCTTCATTCTTTGGGCCTGTTCGATTAAAATCTTCAATTTGACAGCAATGTCGGCAATGTCATTTACGACTTTTAAACTATGAACTATTTTATGAAATAATTCCTTATTTGTATTCTATATCTTTTTGTCGGGAAGAATGTTGTGAATTAATAAAAAATAAATTGACATAATATCGTTTAGAAAAATTCTGGAAATAAATTCTTCTATATTTTTATCTAAAATATTTGGTAAATAGATTTTTTACACAATATCATTTTTTTTTTTTTTGTATAATTGATCTAAAGTAGTTATAGTTGCTAGAGTTACTCATTGCTGTTAATAACATTATATCATAGCTTAATTCAATTAAAATTGTATTTATTTATGATTTATATTTACTATACTGAGTCAACCCATCCCTGTCCTATTTCGCGGTATATTTCTTTACCACTCTTTCAGGTATATAATGTATCTTATAACCTTCGGGTAGTGATAAATTTAACAAAATAATTTCATCAAAATAGGTAAAATAATTTACGAGACTTTTGCTAACATAAAACATAAGGGGAAGAGCGGAGGTTGAAAGTTAAAACTTTCTAAAGACACATCCTCGACAATATTATATATATATAAATACACACACACACACACATTTTAACCAAGTTATTTAGATGTGTCTGTAGGGGTGTTTGAAACTCGGTATTCCTTGTGTAAATATGAAATTTGAGCATACAAATAGCTGAGGGAGTTGAAAGCTGAAACCCTTAAAAAGCACATCCTTGGCACCTATACTTTCTACACACAACATTTTATCTCCCTGATTGAGGCATGTAGGATTGAACAAAACTAAAAAAACACCGTTGTCCCGCAAAATAATAGTGAAGTTCACAATGAAATTCAACCAAAATTGTTTCTGTCTATTAAAATACTCCAATTCCCGAGTTTGAGTTCATTCGGTTCATTTTTTGTTGTACTTCAGTTAAAAATATTCGTAAGTTTGAGATTGTGTCAGAAAACTTATATTTTTTTTTCTAGATGTGGTAAAATTTTTAAAACATTTGAGCTATTTTTAAACTAAATTTTTAAATTTTTATAGACATTTTAATTTTATGTTTTTTTTGTATTATTTTTATTTGGTAAGTACTCAAAAGATAAAATTGTTAAACTAAGCAAAAATGCTTCAAAAATTAACAAAAGGTTCATTATGAATCGTATTTAATGGTAAAAAAAAAAAAATGAGCAATGTAATAATTTTTTTTATAAGACTTTTAATATTAAATTTTAACGAAAATCGTAAATATTACGTAAAACATGTATAACCTAACCATTAACTAAACATCGCTCCGAATCGTTTTTCGTTAGAAATGGTTAATCGTTGATTACAGATACAAATTAAATAACTTGATATATCATACCTTCCCAATTTTCCACCGACAATAGTGGTACACTCATCTCCAGTATTAAGTTTTTTTTTTTTTAGAAATTGGTCTGTAATATATCCGTGGTCAGTTTTTTAGCTAAACATTAATTAACGGGTTTAATTAAATTTTTACTAAACCCCCATTAAAAATCGGAACAACTAATTGAATATACGTTCTTAAATTATTGTCGATCCCGATGCTTACGTTTTTGACTATATAAAAGTCATGCAACAGTTTCACATTGGATATTTTTTTACAATAAGAGACTTCACTTCGTGTAAATGAAATAAAAACGATTGAACAATTTCACCGGGCTAAAAGCGGAAAATGTCCAGTTCGGGCGCTCCGCAGTTGCCCACCTGCGAGAATACATCACTCAGTAACAATAAAACTGTAGGTATTATTTTTAAAAACTATACAATTTTTGTCGTAACTCGTGTATTATTATTACCGCCTAGTCGAACGGTCCGCGGCGTTACGCACTAATAACAATATACTTGGCCTGTAATTCCCGTTAAAACTCGAAGACATTTTTTTACGCTTTACTTAGGTACGACACGAAACTAAATATTATTTTTGAGTAATTTATAGAGTGATCGACATAATGTAAGACACTCATTGTATCGGACAGTAAAAATCTGTTACGTAATTTTTGTTTTTAGAAATTATGTGTAATAACAAGTGCAACTCTTAAATGTTACCTACTTTTAATTTTTAAACAGCAACTTCTACTGAAAATTCCATAAATAGATAAAGTATTAGTTTGAATAAATTGTTGGATTTTCAATAACAATTTGATAATCAAAAGTAGATAGTTGTTTCACATCCAAAAATAAGGATGACAAAAAATACGCAAGTATAACATTCTATGGCTGTTTGTCACTTATATTTTCTAAAAAACAAATTATAAAAAAAAATAATACTTTCAGAGATAGATGAGTGCCATACGTTATATTGATCACCCTGCATACGTTATATGACGTCGTATAGTCACCTCGGCCGTCTTATTTGCATTTTTACTCAATGCAATTGGATATTCTGTCTCGAGCGTAAAAACACCTGTGAGCAGCAGAACTCTGCTCTAGAGTTGAATTACCTCCACTCCTCTTATCTGTATCATAGAAATATTATTTATAAAACAATAAACAACCGAATATTGTAAGAATACAATACTATAAATATTACTTTTTAAAAAAAAAATATGAAATTTGATCTTAAAAGTTATAAGGTCGTGACTGCGTGGGTAAAAAGACATATCCTTGACAGTTATGAAAAAGTATCGCATTAGATTCATTTAAGGGATCTGTATGGGTATTCAAAGCTTAAAAATCATCCTTCTTCCGTAAGAGCATAATCATCAAAGCTGAAATTAAAACCAACTCGTATAACCGCTTCAGTACGGAAAAAATCTAGTTCCTAAGTTTAAGCTCGTTTGGAATCACTAGAAGTATCCACAAGTAGCGAGGAAATAATATTTATATATATTCAGAGAAATTCACTTATCACGAACCAGTGATTTCTCGGGGGATTTTAAGTGAATCCGATTACTGTTTTTTTTTTTTTTTAATCTTTAACACTATTCCCAATTTTTATCCTTTACCATCCTTATACATAAAATTATTATACATTTTTGATTTTTAAATAAGAACCCTTCTCCCTTTTAAACACAGATTCACAAAACGAAAATGCGTGTATAAACTGATAAACCTTTTCTATACTCCTCCGGTCTAAACTGCATACTGTTATAACTCATAAACGGCAAATCCGATATTATAGTGTTATGCGCGTCAATATGATTGGATAGAAATATTCTCTATTTTAATTTGAGATTAAAAGCGTGGGAGGGAGGAAGTTCCGGTTTGAAAATGACTCAATACACACATGAGGTATGAGAGAATACCTATAGGTGTAAATCTTAAACGATTCCATGATGAAAATCCTAGAAAATCGGCGTTTCGTGATGAATGAATCGCTCTGTATATCAGACAAAATATATAGTGCAATAGTCTGTGTTTTCGGGAAAATTCGACAAAAACACGGGCGTCACAGTCGGAAAAACTCACTTCTATACGCGGTCGGCTGTCCTTTTCGTTGGGCGGCGATGGAATATCGTTGTACGTAGTAAATATTGTAATATATATATTGTATGTATAAACATAATGTGTATACTTACTTTCGAAAATACCAGCACACATAATAATATTGTATCGATCAAACTCGCCACGGCGGCGTAAAAAACTTTTTTTTTCGTGCGGGACGGGTGGACGTCTGTTTTATCGTTTCATGCCGCCATCTTTGGACGAGTACATACGGGGCGGGCGGTAGATAATCCGTAGAGGGCTCGATCGAACCGCGGTAACCACACGTGTTACCGCGGTAACTCACGCGACGTTCATTTACAATAATAATAATAATAATATACCGACCCTATAAATAAAATATTACGGTTGTTATATACTTTTTTTTTTTTTTTTTATAAATATGATGGACTCACCACAATCGGTATAATATAAAATGTATACATTATTATAATAACATACATGGCTACGTTTAGTTAGGTTAGGAATACTTATTAATTTTATTCGCTTCAGTCGCGTCCGTTACGATTATAATATTGTTAACACCGCGGACCTGTATTGAAAACTTTTTACAAGGGCAAAGAGAGGGGGGGAGGGAACTCAATAAAAAAAAATTGTAATTATCTAATGTTTAAACAACGTGGATGACGACGATGCATAATATTATAGGTAGGTATTATAATATTTGTCGTCACAGTTTATCGCACAGCTCGACGACCGAATAATAATATTCCGTGTATACAAGGTGATTCATATCACGATCAATCGCCATTATTATTACGATAAATGTGTGATGCCCTTCCCTATATGCACTGCTCCGTTCTAAATTCTCAACTGTTATAAACGTATAACTCAGTGGCATACTTAGGATTTTTCTAAAGTTGGAGATATTAAATTGTGTCACATTGTGTAATGCGTGTACTTAGATTTAAAAAAAAAAAAACGTAATTAATTATTAAATGGTTAATTAACATATAATTCAATTTGCCTTTTAAATTAACAATGAAACTAAATAACCAGGTGTTTTTTTTATTAATATCGTAATGATTTTATTTACTATTAAGGTGATAGTAATCTTACCACCTTCATATTATACTGTATTGGATATCTTTTTCGTTTTAATCAAGGAAATGTAGGCATACATGTGGGTTGTTCTTTTTATAATATTTACTTGGTATCAACTGATTTCAACTCACATGATTTTTCTGACTTCAAAGTAAATACATATCAATTTAAAAAATATGCATTGATGTTAATAATAGATACTGTAAAATGTCAGGAGGGGGAGACAAATCTCCGCCGTAAATACGCCACTGGTATAACTGGTAAATGATAAATGATCTAAATTAGCTATATCGTTATGAATAATCAATATATTTGGAAAAATATTATTTTTTCGAATCCACGTTGGAAAGGATGTGTTGCCATTTCAAAATAGTAATTAAATTTACTTCAGAATCTCACAAGAAAATCGCCGGTTTGTGATAAATAGATCATCCTGTATGTGTATATATAGTGCACGCGCATGATTTAAATATTATGATGAGGTTATAGACGTTCATTTATTAATTTATTTAAATGCAATTCTCGTTTTATAGTTGACCGAGACTATTCGAGGGTCACGGACGACTCTTTAAATGTTTTTTTCTTTTCACTATTTTTCTTTTTGACGACCAACCAGCTCGTATCGTCAGGTATCTCGCTGCGTGACAAAGTCCCGTTAGTAATATTTCACACACGTGACACGTTTTATATTTTTAATATAATTTTATTATTTGCGACGTTTTTTTTTTTTTGTTTTTTACAATATTTTGTATACATTCAAAATATTATTGTCACAGGGCGAAGGAAATTTTTAAAGATTCGGCGGATAAAATAAAAACATCAAAAAAATTGTACATAATATATACCCTGTATATTTCACAACACTTTGCAAATCAAAACAATAGTGTATTTATAAATACCAACAAAAAAAAACAAATAAATATTACATAGGTACCAAAACTAATAACAGTGTAAGCTACTGGTGACTTAAAAAAAAAAAAAAAACACCAAAATCAACAAAACTAAATCATATATTATTATAATATATATCGCGTTATCACGATATGTAAGTATAGATAAATAGACGAAGTGAACACCGTTTGGTACAAACGAATCGATATTAAAATATTGTAATACGACCTGCGTTGACGAACGCAGAGTGAGGGTTTTGGGTGGGAAGGGAGGGTTCGAATCCCCTGCGAAATATAAATTACCTTTAAATTTGTCTTAAAATTGTAAACAATAAATCAACATTACAAATGAAGAAATATGTGTTAAGGTATATTTTTTCGAAACCTCCCCTGTTCAATTTTTTTCCCCGCGTTCGCCCATTTAAACGGTTGATTTCATACAATATAACTATCCCAATAAATAAAAAGTTTACGGAGTTTTTATTTTGTTTTTTTACGAAAATTGAAAATGCCTTATTGATTTAATGTTTTTTTTTTTTTTTTTTTTTTTTATACTTACATATTATTTGCACATATACTAATAATAATATAACAACACATAGAGTTGTTGGCTTTTCCCTTGCATAAATATAATACACTTATAATAGTACAGGTACAATAACACCCATTCGTGTAAAACACTAAAAAAATACGATTTATAATGCATATTACAAGGAAAAAAAAAAAAGAGGTACAATGATATTGTAATGAGGTGGTGTTTATATAATAATATATTATAAAATCCAAGTCCGTACCTACAAAAAAATAATATTATAATAATACGATTACGCCGATAATAATATTATTATATTATTACAGTACGTATAGGTATAAAATATAACTAAATCAAATTATTTTTATTTTTATTTAATTATTATTTTTTTTTTATATGCATATACGAATATATAGGTAAATACGATTTTCCATCGGGCGCACCGGTATGTTATACACAGAGGTATTATAGGCGTATTAGAATTATTGGAATAATTTTTTTTTCCTATTTGTTTGTGACAGTACGAACGTTATACACTAAAAAAAAAAAAAAACCATTTAACGTTTCGGCGCGTGTTACGTGAGACGATCAAAAACGCGTTGTTCGCAAATCCAACAAACGTACACGGTTTAGATGGATGTTTTTTTTTTCTATTTTTCTCTCTCACTGCAGTCATTGGCTCGATTTCTCTATAAATATTATAAAAAAAAAATCGTAGCGTCGACAGAAAAATTAAAAAAAAAAAAAAATTCGGATATTTTTTCCACGGAAATAATCCGGATGAACGCGGTGGTGACGGTTTTCTGTGTAATATGCATATTTTAAAAAAAATAATAATAATAATATCAATATAATAAATAATCAATTTAGTCATACAACATTAAAAATAATTTATTATAACTGATAATATATCCTATGAAATTTATTTAATTTTTATTTTTAATTTTACAAGGCAATATTTCTGAGATCTCCATGAGTAATATATTTTTTTTTTCATTATTATTATTTATCTGATATCAGTCTTAAAAAAACAATAAAGGTAAATTAATTAATTATAAAAGCACACCCGCTTTAATATAATTAACATCTAACGGTTGAATATAATGTAATCGCGATATAGTATTATTATTTTATTTATTTTTATCCGGTTTTAATACAATAATGTTCTTAAGCTAAATATATATATTATTATTATAATAAAATATGTAGGTACGTAACTTAATAAAAACATAAGTGTGATTGAGATAAAAAAAAAAAATCAATTTTATACAACATTTTTCTTAAAACCTAAGCGTGAATGTAAAATAATAATAATAATAATAATAATAATGCAATAAAAAAACTAATATTTTTGGTCCGTAAATATATTTACAAGAAACGATATTGGATATAATTATATTATAGATACGTGTACATTAAAAATATACGAAAAATATGGATATTCGGATTAAAATATTATTAAAATAATATATTATGTACCTAGAGTAAAATGTGTTTTATGATCATATAGAATAATATAAATTATTTGTACACGCAATAATTGGACGTAGCGTGTGTATTTTCTAGATAATATATATGTATATAAATATATAAATTAAAATAAAAAAAAAAAAAAACGTTCACACGAATATGTTATTAGGTATATTATAATAATATATGTTGCGAGTGCAAAAATTTAGACTAAGTATTACAATTTGTCTACTTGTCTATTATATTATAATGTATAATAATTTATTATATATATATATATTAATAAATTCAATCTAACAATGATAAAAAAACAAAAAAAAAACGAGTAACTGCTCATTAAATACAAAATAATAATTAAGCTATATTTATATAGGTAAAATAATATATATATATATATATATAATTTTTATTTTTTTGAAAATTCTATTTAAACGACCAGTTTATCAACTTACTAACAAAAAAATGATATCAATGATATTATTATATTGAAAAAAAAAAAAAATTTTAACCCGTTTTATTCAAATATAAACGTTATAGATATTTGTAATATTGATTTTTAACGAATCATTATTAATAATTATATATAATATACGAATAACGATAACTTTAATATTGTATTTTAACCCTTATAATGTCCTTTTATGAAAAATAAACCGTTGGAACGTTTTTATTATAACAGAAAAGTATATACGCTTTATTTGAATATTGACAAATTCAAAACAATTTTAAAATATATATATATATATATGTCTATGGTAATAAATCCAATAATAATATCCCAGAAAACATTTTTCATTTTTTTTTTTTTTTTTGTTTTTTTTTTATATACTATATAGATTATATATGTTTAATAAAAACCTCGTTAAAATAATAATTTAGAATATATTAATATATTTATCAATCCGTTGCGTTTATAATGAAAGCTCGAGTATAGACAATTATTTGTATAATAATATATGCATAAACAAAAAAAAAAAATATTAAAACGACTTTATTATTATAAATATATTATTCAATATAGATATCATTTAATAATCGAAAAAATGATTAAATAAAAATACCTTTGTAAATCAATTCTTTAAATCACAGCCAACTATTGAAAACTGAAATCGTAAATCGTTTATGTTTTTTTTTTTTTTCCATATCATTTATAGGAATGTGGCCGGTCACGTGAATAAATATATGGTAAAAATACTTTAAATATAATTTATTGATTAAAATATCGAAATCACGAACGAAAATTTCAATTAAAAAATAGTTTATCGGTTTGTTAGTAATTTTTTTTTCCTTGTTGTTTTCATTTTTTTCCGACGCGAAATATGATAATATTTGAAAAATAAAAAATACTGACTAGAGGAACGTAGTAACGATATTATAATAATGTGATTAATATTAAATTAATTAGCGGTAAACTAACTTGAGTAACATCACACGACTATTGAGAAAGATTTTTTTTTTTTAGCAGTGTGGAGGTATCTGCGAAAAAATTACACTGCTGTTGTAATTGTTAGAGGCCGTATTCAATCGAAAGTCGCTTATTTGCGATGGCCACGGACGAAACGAATTAAACTATTTTCGAATTTATAATCGTTATTATCGATATAATAATAATTGACCGTAAAAAATGTTCCTGCATACTGTGCCCTTTGAATTGAAATAAACCGACGATTAATGTTAACGCGTTCTTTGTTTTAATTACGATTTTTTTTATACGTTTTACACACACAGGCGCGCGCGCGATCGGTGTTATTTGTAAGTCTGTGTGTGTGTGTGTGTGTGTGTGTGTGTAGTATATTATTATACTGCAATCACGTATAGATACGCGCGAAACGTTATTTTTTTTTTTATTTTTACTTTAATAGTCTAATGGTTTGTATTTATTCAATGAATAGTGTAATTGTTTCGCTAATAAGTAACAAATAATATAATAATAATTGCCGTATAAGGTCAACGAGCAATCTCAAAATGATATTCGTTAAAAATGTCGGAATGGATTAGAAATTAAAAGGTGGGTGTTTTCATTGCAAAACGGGTCGGTTTTCAACAAAATTAGTTAACAAATGAATTTGTATAGCACGCTTAATATAATTTGTAATTTTGATTACCGTTCAGTGCAGTTATTTGCAAGTATAAAGGAATATCATTAATAAAATGTGAGAAATATAAAGTTATAATATACTTATTATAATAACGATTTTTAAAGTACAGAGACCTTCGATAATAATAATAACAATAATCATCCCCACGTTGCAATTGATTTAAAAATACAAACGTTGTATATACCTAGTACCTACCTATATCAAAATAAAATTATAATTACTAGTTGAAAAACGCGGTGGTTTTATAAATTTACTAAATTCAAATAACAATCTATATAATTCCGTTATATAATCTTTGGTTTTTTTTTTACAGTTTTTCAAATACCTACCTAACTCAAAAATATTAAAAAACAACAATTTTTAAAATAAAATAATAATAAAAACAAATAAAACTACAAACTCGCATAAAATATAACAATACATAAAATGATCACCAACGAAAAAAAAAAAACATTTTTACCTGATTTAAATAAAATCTTAACAATCAACAAAATAATAATAATAATAATAACTACAATAGGATCCTCTGTTTTTGTTTGGTGATATTATATACAATGTAGATTATTGATAAAAAAAATAAAACATAAATATCGAAAACAATCGTAAAAATATATAAAATATAAAACAACAATTGAAGAGAAAAATCGTGATACAAGTATCAAGGTCGTAATTTTAATAATTGGTAACATAAATGTCGATTCTGCCCCGTTTACAAAAAAAAACCACGAGTGTTTTAGGTTTTTTTTTCTAAATTAAATATCCTGAAAAATAAAAATAATATTTTATAAAACTTCCTAAGTTATACGACAGAATTTATTATCAGATTTGAGTGTACCTGTATAAAAAGACGAAATATAAACAGATATGTCAGCTAAAGATTTGCAATCAGTGTGCCATAGTACGCAGGCATGATATAATAAATACAATAATATTGTAATACAAGCAATGTTATTTTGTTAGGAAACTTAAATGATAACAATTTATTACGAGTTTTTCTCCATACATACTCCCACCCCAAAAAAAAAAAAAAAATTAAAAAAATGACAAGGGAAGTTTTCCTACGCCTTAACTTTGCAGCTATATCTGAATTACCTGTTTAATTAGTCACGTCAATCAATTACACAACGACAAACACATACCTATGATTAATGGTGGTTTACGTGTACCGGACCCTTTTTGCGTCGTGTGTGTCTGATTCGGGAATGAAATGTTTTAGATGTAGAGTGGTGATCCCACTGGCTGCCATAGCGTCCAGTTTCCTGTCTCGTATCAACCGGACAGTCAACTGAGGAGAGCCTTCGTTAATGTTGCCACCCGCAAACCCACCGCAACTCACGTAACTAGTATAGTTGTTGTTTAAACCGTTTCGTCGGATTACAATTTTCGGTAATTTTCGAGAACAATCGATCTGTGAACTGCCGTCGTTATTGCGGCTAATATCACTACTACCATCACTGCGACTGCTACTACCATTACTGCTACTGCTATTAGCATCACTATATCCGCTACTATTGTTACCACTTATACTGCTGTTATCATTAACAATGTTACCACTAACGACCGTACTATTTCCCGAGTCCGATGAATCTTTGGACGAGCCGCCAGTCGTTCCGGCCCTTTGCAGCACCAACCGTCTAACGCTCACCACCGATTTAGACGAAGTTGTCGACCGGCAAGCTGACAGTTTCCATTCACCCGGCGTTTCGCTCATTCTTACTTCGACTTTGGCAGGGCCCAATTCGAGCTTTGTGTAATTATTGGCGTCCAGTTGGTTACTCAGATTAAATATCCTGCCCCAAGGCAACTGTACCTTAATTTTGCACCTCGCATTTGTTGTTTCTGCTGCCGTTGTCGTAGCCCACCGCAAAACAGCTGCCGGCAATTCAATGCGGTCATCGGCGAGCTTGCTTGCAAACCCGTTGTCAACCACTAGTCCTGTAGTGTTGTCAGTTTGTCGACGTTTCCGCCGCCACTGCCGCCGCTTTTTTCGTTTCGTCTCATTCGTCCGGCGAGCCAACAGTCGAATATTGAATTTATCTCGAATATTGACGTAATTTTTCGTAAGTTTAGATATGGTTTTATGCGATGCAATTTCGAAATCTTTTTCCAGCGATTTTTCACAACACTTTTCGCTTCCATAATTTTCAAACGTTTGTTTTTCAATAAGAATATCATCAACAGATGGAACAAGTTCTTCAACAATTATAGTATCACTACTATCAATAACTTCTTCGACGCATTTTGACTTTTCATCTTTAACGATTTTTGACATTTCGTCACATTGTTCTTCGTTAGTAAACGTCATCTCTGGGGCTGGGACATTCATCACGATGCTATCGATATTTTCTTCGTCATTGTTAAAACCGCAACATGCATTGCTATGTGACACATGTTCGGGGCCGGTTAGACTTTTCGTGTGGACTATATTTTTAATCATTTCTTTCGGACTATTGTCAATGTCTTTTTTGCATAAACTTATCCACGGTTTATAAAAATTTATTCGTTTTTTAAAAATATGACCCGCAATAACCTTTTCGTCTTTTGCCACATTTAATTTTTTGTAGGGCACAATTGACACTTCGTCAAATACATTTTTTTTTATCATTGTTTTACTGTGACATTTTAATATAAATTTAACTCTGGGTAATTTTATTTCATCAATAGAGTCCTTTTTCTCGAGACAAGAGTCATTATTTGATTTAAAATCATTGTCGTTTTCAACAAATTCTGAATTTTTGTTACTCATTGAATCATCTATAAGTTTCTTGGGACTATACTGATGTTTTAATAGTTGAACGTTATATAATGAGTTTGATTCAGAACAAATTGGATCATTGACTTGGACGATTTCTTTTGAAGGTTGTTGATGTACTGATTTGGTGTGATAAAAAGTAGATGGATCTTCAACCGTTTCAGTGGAATGTTTCTGATTAGTTATTTTAACGGCATCTAATAGATTAGATCCAAAATTGGCTGATACATTAACTCTATCAATATCATTGTAATGTTCTTGATGAGTTAATTCGTTATTATTTAATATTCTAGATCCAGATTTATATGTATCCTCAACCTCACCTAATTCGTTAGCTAATTCATTATGCTGGCAAGTCAATTCATCATCATCTAAAGAACTACAACTAGTCGAATAATCAACGAGTTTATTGGGATTATGTTGAAATTTTAATAGTTCAGCGTCATTTAATTCATTAGATTTAGAATAAGCTAATTTGTCAAGTTGACCGACTTCGTTTGAATGTAGCTGATGTGCTAATTTTGTGTTATTAAATGGAGTAAACACAGATTCAGGTAAATTTTTAATTTCAATCATTTCATTTGAATAGTTCTGAAAAGTACTTCCAACGCCATGTATTAAGGTAGTCTTAGATTCAGGTAAATCTAGAACCTCAATCATATCATTGAGATGTTTCCGACAAGTCAATTCAACATCATTTAATGAATTACATTCTGAACTGGTTGAATCATCAATATCTATAAGATCATTGGAATGTGGTTCGTGGGTAAATTCGATGTTATTTAATGAAGTATGTTCATATTCAGATAAGACTTTAAAATCAGCCATAATTTCATTAGAATGTTGCTCACAAGTTAAATCAAAAGAATTAGAACTATTTGAGTCGTTAACTTCAACAATTTCATTGAAATTTGGTCGGTTTGTTATTTCTATGTGATTTAATGAACTAGGTCCAGATTTTGAAAAATCTTGAACTTCAGCAATTTCATTTGAATGTTGTTGACAAATTAATTCAACGTCATTTAATACATTTTCTCCAATACTGGTTGAATCGTCAACTTCAACCATTTCATTGGAAGGTTTTTGAGAAATAACTTCTTCATAATTAAGTAAACTAGGTCTAGATTTAAGTAAATTTTTAGTCTCGAGATTATCATTAGAATGTTGTTGACAAGTCAATTCGATATCATCTAATGAATCAGAGACAGAACCAGTTAAATCATTATTATCATTGTAATGTTGTTCATGGGAAAATTCAGTATCATTTAATGGAATAGATTTATATTTTAATGCATTTTCAATCTCGATCATTTCATCGGAGTGTTGTTCGCAATTAATTTCAATGCCATTTGATGAATCATTACTAAAGCTATTTGAATCGTTAACATCTTTAAGTGCATTCAAATTTTGTTGATGTGTAGATTCTGTGTAATTTAATGAACTAAATCTATGTGTTTCTACATTACTAACCGTTTCATTGGAATTTTGCTTACAATTCGTTTCAATTTCGTCTGATGTATCATGACTAGACCTATTTAAATCGTCAACATCAAAAAGTTCATTCGAATTTTGTTGATGTGTAGATTCTGTGTAATTTAATGAATTAAATACATGTTTTTCTCCATTCCCAATCTTTTCATCGGAGTATTGCTTACGATTTGTTTCAATGTCATCTGATGAGTTATAACTAGAACTATTTGAATCGTCAACATCAAAAAGTTCATTTGAATTTTGTTGATGTGTAGATTCTGTGTAGTTTAATGAACTAAATCTATGTTTTTCTCCATTCCTAATTGTTTCATTGAAATTTTGTTTACAAATAATTTCAACATCATCTGATGAATTAGATTCTGTATTCGTTGAATCGTCCGTATCATTCATTTTATTGGAATATTCGTGGAGAGTGAAATCGACATCATTTAATACAATAGGTTTAGATATAGGCGAATCTTCAACTTCAAGTATATCATTTTGATTTTGCTGACAATTTAATGAACCAGAATCAAAACTAGTCGATTCCTTTACTTTATCAATATCATTCAACTGTTGTTCATAGGTGAATTCGGGGTTATTTAATGCAATAGGTAGAGATTTAGATGAATCTTCAACCTCGACAGTATCATTGGAATTTTGAACAAATCGAACGTCATTTAATGAATTAGATAAACTAGACCCAGATTTAGATAAATCTATAATTTTAAAAATGTCATCGGAATTTTGTCGATAAGGGAATTCAAATTGATTCAGTGAATTAGATTCAGAACTTGTTGTATCATGAATTGCAATAATTTCGTTTGAATGTTTTTGATTGCAATTTAAAAAACTAGATTTAGAAATAGCTAAATCTTCAACTTTCAAAACATCATTGGTATTTTGTTTATGTAATAATCCAGTGTCATTTAAAGGATTCGATCTAGTATTAACTGAATCATCAGTCAAACCAATTTTAGTAAGATGCTGTTGATCGTGATTTAATGAATTAAGTCGAGGACTATTATTATGACAATTTTCTTCACTATCAATTTTCTCAGCATTCTGTATAGCGTTTAATAAATCAGTTTTTATGTTTTCTAATATTTTTTTAGTGAAGTGACTTGGAACTGTATTGACTATTGCATTTTGCATTTTTTGTGTATTGTTTTTATTTATTAACTCTACTTCGCTTTGTTTAATTTCTTTACTCAGTTGTTCTTCTAAGGTAAAAAAATGTCCACGTTCAATTGTTTTAATAGAAACGTCTGAAAAATTTTCATTAGTATTTTTCATATATTTAAATGGATCCCAAGAGTTATGTTCGGCTGACATTAATTCTTCGGTTTTTTCTTCCTTTAACAGCTCATTTTGTTTTATAGAACCCACCGCTAAATGTGAAGGCTGATTATTAATAAAATTATTAAGTAAAACACTATTACATTCTTCGAAAGTTTCATTAGGTTTGTCATGGCTTTCGCTAAATTTTGTTTCAAGATTATCGTCAATAACTTCCGATTCATTACGATTTTCAATATTTCTGAGACTCTTAGAAACATCATAACTATTATCATTATTTTGACAGATATTTTCAGGAAGAATAGAGTTATCTTTTTCGGTATTTAATGTAGTTAAATTTTCACATAAATTTCTAAATATATTCTCAACTTCAGCATTATTGTTACTATTCAAATTTTCGTGAGAATTAAAGTGATTAGGATTATTTTCTTCAATGACTTTATTTTTTATATTAATACTATCTGTTTTTTTTCCATTAGAAATGTGCGTATCATTACTTTTACAATCTAAACTGGAAGATTCCTCAAATGTATGTTCTTTTTCAGTAAATAAAGAATTGTTTATATTTGTTTCTTTTCCTATCATTTTTTCCTCATCGTTATTTACATCATACGTGTATTGCGTTTTTATTTTATTTTCGTTTGTTGTATTTGATGATTCATAAATATTACTATTAGAATAGTTCATTTCGAAATCAAATTCGTCAATTTTTTTAAAATTGCTTGTTTGGTAAATATTGGTATTATTCTCTAATTGAAAAATAATATGTTTATTATTATTTTCGTTTTTAATATTTTCTGCATTTTCATATTGAAATGACAATTCTAAATTATTTTTGTTATTATTAGTTCCAGTTGTGCATTTTGTATTTTGAGTAATTAAATTAGTTTCAAAAATATTTGAGTTATTAATGTTTAATTTAAAATCATCATTTACAGTTGTAAGTGTTTGAACATTAGATAATTCATCTATATCAGGACTATTACAATGATTTTTTTTAGAAATATCATTAACTTCAGTCGGATTATTTGTATCACTAATTTTTTTAGAATTTGTTGATTCTTGAATAATTTTTTTGTTATTGTTAAACTCAAAGTGAGAGTCTTCCATAGTTAAATAATTAAAACTATTTTTGTCCGTATTTGATATATTTGTGTCATCATGTTTTTCCTCGAACGAATCTTTTAATAAATTTGAATTACATTCTTCAGTTTTATTTTGGCTTTGTTTAATATCGTTGCTTGCATCATTTAGAATGTTGAAATCCAAATTCTTATCAGTTTCATGTTCAGTTTTATTAATATTTGTATTATCTTGAAGTTTAAAATCATGTTCAATTGTGTTATGATAACTAAAAACAGCTGTATTTAATTTTTCATGGTTAATGATTTCTTTTTCGTCCAAATCAACAGATTTATTTTTATTTTCATCAAAATGATTTTTGATGGGATAATCTGACTGAAAATTACAATGGAAAGGTGACTGGATATTATTTGATGATTTAATGTTATTGATTGACAAATTAGTTAAATTTGTTGTATTCACGTTGTGTTCGCCAATTTGATCTTGAATGCTTTCTTCTAAACATTTATCTACAATATCTTCATGGAAAGACTTATTTGATTCGTTATTACAATGCATATCAAACCCAAAAGAAGTTTCAAACTCATCCAAAGTATCTTGATATTTCTGGTCGTCGGTTTTTGTACTTTCTAAACAATTAAGAAAATCGTTGGTGTTAATTTTGTCATCTTCGTTAATATTTATTTTGTCTACTCCGGTTAAATCACAATTTGAATTTTCAAGTAATTTTGTGTTTTTATCCTGAAAATGTTCACCTATGTTTGATTTCAGTATCAGTGTATTACGATTTTCAGGAGTACTTTTGAATTGTGTGATTTCTACATCACATTGAACAACTGCGCTAGATGAATCGTTCAAATTGCCTTTTAGTACAAATTTTTCAGACCAAACGTCAAATTGATTTGATTGAATATTACTATTATATTTTGATTTCAAATCCGTTCCGTTAAAAACGTTCATTTGGTTCATTCTTAAATTATGCCCACTTTTATTTAATATTGTGTTGTCATTATCGATACATGAATTGTTATCGTATTTTACTTTTTGTTTTATGACTGTATATACTTGACTCGGGTCTCGTATAATGGGTTTCACAACGTTAAGCTTCGGAGGCAGTGGCATAGGTGCTAACGGTTCTTTTTCTTTAAAACTTGGCAGACCGACATTATCAGATTTAATCTGATCATTTTTAACATTAAGTGTAGTTTCGTTCGTAGGTCGATTACACTTAGGTTCAGTTAAGTGTTCAAAAATCGAACCATCAGTTCTGTGTTCGCTGTCAATCGACGACTTTTTAAATTGCATGTATTCATGGTGTTCGTTTAAAATTGGCAATTCAAAACCATCACTGAAATCGGGTATTCGATTATTCAAATTGAAAACGTCTCGCGAACGTGCGTTATTAGAAGAAATATCATTAGGTTTTGAAAAGGGAATATTTTTTACGTTGCCTAATGATACGTTTTCAAATTTATCACCGTCATTATTTTTATTTTTTGATTCTTGTAAAGATGTCATCGGGTTCGGATACATTAATGGGTTGTGAACTTCATTATTATTTGATGGAGAATTAATATTTTTTTTACTAGGATGATTTTCATAACTTTCAATAAAATTCCAACCATCAAAAAACGAATCGTGATTAGAATTAGATTTACTGTTTATTGTTAAATCCACACATGGAACATTGTTCTTCCACTGATTCGATACATTTTTATTAGAGTTTATATTATCTAAAATATTATAGTTGTTTCTATCGTACATACAAGGTGGTTCCATCATAGGTATATGAGAATTTTTCATAATTTTATCGAAATCATTTGATATATTCCAATTCATGCTTTCAAAATCGGTTTGCGGTGATACTTTATCGTTCTTATTTTTATCACCACAACCCGTTCTCTGTATGACACTTTCGTGAAATCCATTATATTCTTGTCTGTGGATATTTGGCGAAACTATAACCGGGAAATTTCTATTACCCGAATCTATTTGTTGAATTGAATGTTGGTTATTAGAAGATGGAGAGTTGTAATTATTAGTGTCATTTATAACATTATTATACTGATCATTTGGTTTATTAATACTTGAAGTATTCTTATCAAACGCAAAAGGGTTGCCTTTAGTTTCATCAGTAAGAGAAGAAAAATCAAGTGGTTTAATAATAACGCTATGGTCATATAACGAAGTATTTAAATGCTGTTCTTGGGAACTGTGTTCTAAATTCCACGGTATCGGTTGCTCGCTAGTTACGTTTAAACATTTTTTTGTTATATTTTCTACAATACACGAAGAGTTTGTATTATTTGATTTAATAGTGGTTGCTTTATTATTTTCATTAGAATCAAAAGAATGATTAGTAGGAATAGAATCGTTATTACAACCGTTACAATCATTGGGTTTATATATAACTGAAGGCTCTATATATTTTTCTGAGCGATGATGTAAATCAAAGATTTGGTGACTTTGTAGATATTTTTCCGAATCTTTGGCTGAACTTACAATGGATCGATTCGTTTGAGTTATTTGCCCCGTATAGGCAGCCGTCCCAAAAGATACGCCATCACTTTCTTGTGATTTACTAAGATTAAAAATTCTGTCAGCTAATTTTTCAATGAGATCTGTAGATGAAATATCTGTATTTTTTTTACCATACCAAGCAACCATTCCATCAAAATTAACGCTGTAACTTTTTTCGGACTGAGTATTTATTTCGGGTGGAGTTTTCTTTTCTGTGATAAACGGTTTGATTATTCCTGTTTCACGTTTAGTATAATCTAGAGGTTCAAAATTAGGTTTTGATGGTAATTTTGCTTTATTTTGAATGAAATCAATTTCATTTGATTCCGTGTTGATAACTACCGGGTTTTGATTTTCTTTGAGTACTTTTTCTAGATTTTCATAAGACACTACATTTAGTTTTTCTTGGATTTTGGTTAAAGCATCTCCTTCAACTGGCATACAATCAAGTACCACAATTGGCGCGGTCGACTCTGATGATTTTTCATTGGTTTCTTCTTCTCCTTCGTCCCAAGTAGCCAAAAACTCTCGGACATTTAAATTACTTTTCGGAGGAATCTGTGGTGGAATTTGAGGCGGTTTAAACGATTCACTAGGTCTTGATATATCTGAATAAGACGCTGGTGGAGCATTGTAGTATTGTTGAAAAGACGATGACGGAATTTGATTGTTTTGAGATGAAATAGGTATTCTAGAATTTTGTTCCTGAGATAAATAATCAGATGAATGAGTTTTTATTAACTGATTTTGTTGGTAAACTGAAGGTCGATAATCATTTACATCAGGTATCGATGGAATGTAATTATAAGGTCTATGATGAGTAGCATTAGTTGGATTAGGATGTGGATTACTTTGATAATTTGGTAATCTCGGATAATTTTTATTCCTACTAAAATCATGGGATGTAACGCCAGTATGACGGCTTACAGGTCGTAACCTTTCGGTAGGCCAAGTAGGATTAGGTGTCGGTGGTATCCACAAATTATTAGTTGGAGGACAATAATTCGTATTGTTTAAATACGAATTATTATATTTTTGTTGATAACAATTTTGCGTGTCGTACTTAACCGGTAAATCATTTGGAATGTACGGTAGGAACTGTTCAGAGCACGGTGTTTTTAAAGTCTTTTTTGGTTTATAAGATCGATTTAATTGTTGCACTGGTCGAATTGGGTTATATAACACTTGCGATGGAGATGTTTTTGGTATATTCTGAGACCTGAGTCTACAGCACGGCTGACAACATTGTGGTATATTCTGTTCATATATATTTGGAGGTACATATTGATTAGTAGCAGGTGGGTATGGCGTAGGAAAGTCGAGATTATAATATCTGGAATGAAAGCCGTACAAATGGTCAATTCTAGGATTTGAATTCCACGGGTAAACCACTGATGTAGTTTGTTCATTTGGTAATATAGAGTTTTGGTGGATAGGGGCGACAACATTGTGAGGCGGTACGTGAGCAGACGGACAGTTTGTAGTTCCATAATTTATTTGTCCATCTCTCAGGCTGTTTAACATAACTTCTCAGAAGATCTACATTAGCTGTTGAAAAAAATCTGTTTGAAATGTTTTTCAATAAAAAAAACAATACTTTGAATATAGTTTAAGTAGAAATCGGGACTTATCAAGGTATTATAATAGTATTAATTATAATATTATTATTTAACATAAATCTTATTAATATACAATATTTATTAAACTATCAATAATTCCTATAAGAGATTTGCTTGGAATATGACAACTGAACATATTTATCTAGATTTTAAATTTTAAATTTCTAGACATTTATGACTGAAACCGCGTATTTTGAAAAAGTTATAAAATAAATAAATATAATACAAGGGAAATAATATATCACATATTTTTTCAAAATATATTTGAAAATATAACAACATTCCTGTTGCATTGAATTGAAATAATAATATTTTTGAATTGTTTAAAAACATTATTTTTGACATATTGTTATGGCAATATTTTAATAACCACAATTTAATATTATTTTAAAAAAAAGATGGACATACTCCGCACGTGGGTGCAGCCACTGTTGTAGATGGAAAAAGTTGGGAAGAAAGGATACAGAAGGGAATTCAATGTATATCTGTAAGCAACGATAAACTATTACTAATGAAAAAACGATTATGAGCGGAGTTTAGTTGATGCTTAAATATAGAATAAAGATATATAATATAAAGATTAATAGTTTAAAGAATGTATTGAAATCGAAATTTATTTTATTTTAATATAGCTCGGTCTATACTCTATAGTATCGTTTTTTCGACAATGTACGTTTCATGACAACAATGATTGTTTAAAAAAGATTAAAATAATAAAAACTCAATAATAACAAAAAATAAATAAAAACGATTGCCAATGACAAACTTATTTTTAATCTTTTAATCTTTTTTAACCTAAAGAACCAGGTTATTTCTCATTATCTCGAATATTAATAATAATTTCAAAAAATGACCTCTCTAAAGTACCACTCAGCGAACATTTCTTTCAGAAAAAGTGCTATACTTGATAATCGGGGTAAGTTTTCTGGTAGAAAAAGAAGTCACATAAAAAAAAAATATTAAAAAAAAAATTAACATTATTGTAAAACCAATGCATACCTCATTCCACTCAGAATCTAAAACATTTATTTTCTAAAATCCTAACTAATATTATAAATGTGAAAGTAAGTCTATATGTTACGTTTCAACACTTAAACAACAGCTGAACCAATATTTTAATAAATTTTGATATAGAGATAAATGTGACCTCGGAAAAACACATAGGCTACTTTGTGTCACGAAAATTAAATTATTTTGTTGCACTATAGATTACCTTAGTAATACAGATGAAATTAAAAAAAACAATTTAAAAAAAAAAAAAATATTAAATAGAAATAAAAAAACTATAACAACTTAAAATAGATAGTCTATCTGACTGTCTACTGGTCTATTATTAGCTTGAAATAGGAGAGGCTACCTTGGTATAACATGGATGAAAAATAAAAATCTATACGTTGTACTGGGTGAGTAGGTAAAAATACGTAAAACTTCATCTTTGAATCTTTGTATTTTTAGGTATAACACTACAATAATATTATGTCCTCATAATTTTAGCGTTATTATATTAGGTATTATATATTTTAATCTTTGCGTTATGCGGGTGTCTATGATGAAAACATATATAACACATCAGTACACTTTAAGTCCATCGTAGTCATTGAGGCAGACTACCCACTTTCCACTTATTTTTTGCGTTCAGTTTACTAATACGAGCAAAGCAAAATGAGAATAAAGAGAAAATGAATAAAAATTGGCACGGGCAACAATTGTTTATATAAAATATGTATTTTAGATATATTTTACATAAGTACTATATATTATATTATATACATTTACGTTTTTTATTTTACATTGTGCGTTTATTTACATTCAAAACCTACTATTTTTTAGAACTATTAAAAACTGAAATAACCAATTAAATCAAAAATATAGGGAGCACGTGCACACAGTGCCCTTGAAAATTGTACTAATGTCCGTTATTTAGAGGAAGTTCAGTTCGGAGTTTAAAGATTCAGTTCCTAAAAAAAAAGGCAATTCCGAGGTGTCACTGTGCATAATATTATAAGGCCCACCACTAGACGGCTTGGGTAGCTAGAATAGTGGTAGGGGCTCAGCCCCGGGTTGACCCACCGACATCAACTTAAAACCTAGTCGGTACCACGGGAGGGGGAGGCCCGCTTCACGCCGGACCGGCTTGCCGCTTCGGACTTAGTGCCCCCCGCGGTTGAGGCGCCTACTTCGGCTGCAACGTGGTGGCTGTGGGACCAGCGCAAGGTAGTTGAAAAATCACTGACCTAGTGAGACGTAAGGAACCCATGCGACGCAGTCGTACCCGAGTCGAAAAGTACGGGCCGGTTCGCCGGCCCGGTGCTGGTGGCCTTCAGGCGACCCAGGCAAGCCGCACCGGCTTGCCGCTGCGGACACACTGACAACCCCGTCTCTTGAATAGCGCCCAGCGCTAACGAAAGGTACGCGGGGGATGACGGCGAAAGCCCGAGTCAAAATCTAGGCTCTTCGTGTGCATAATATTATATGTAATATTTTGAAATTAATCCCACCTCAGCCCCACCCCTACTTAAATACTTACATCCTTGTTGACTCAAATATGAGTAAGTGTAAATTATTTAAACATTCAGACTCATGCGGTCACTAAAACTTTATCGTCCATTATTCGTAGGTGTCTGCCAGTACCACTTCCATTTTTTCAGTTTTTTTTTTTTTTTGAAGGTGATCATAATTATTTTTATATAAGCTACTATTTTGTACAAAAGACACCGAAATAACCAATAAATAAAAAACCAGGGACAAATACTTCTTCTGATGCTGATGTCCGCCATTTCAGAGGAGATTAAAGTTCTCGTTCCCAAAATGTCCGCAATTTCGAGATGTTACTATATAAAGGTACATATTATTTTGAAATTAACTTAATAACTTATTTAGTAATAAAATTATCTCTTCTTAACAATTATTTAATAGTATAGAACAATAGTAATATGCAAATGATAACCGCCGTAGGTTAGGCTGAGTCTCAAGTGCAATACCCGTCGTCACCACAGCGCACCGGCAGAAACAAGTTTCCATTTTTGTGCATTTTTATTCTCGTATTTTTGTATAGGATTGTAAAAAATAAAGTAATGTATTTAAAATACTTTTAAAACTTATTTTATATGTTATTTCATAAAGGTAAAAGTGACGGTTGAGACAATTTAAAAACGCTTTAGAACATTTTTTCATATTCCTAATGCGTTTTTTAAAAGATTGTAAAACTATTTTTGTCTTGCATGGATATTAACGATCGCAAAGAAACCTAATTTCATTTTTTTTTCTTTTCATCTATATCGTGTGGATTAATTTTTAACAAAAATAACAGGAGTATGAAAAAAAAAACGAAAAGAAGCCCCGGGCCATCAAATAAACACAGGATATTACAGTTTTCCCCGGGGTCATATTCGTCCCTGAAAGTATATATCTAATTAACTTTTAGACTTTTCGTTTTTACCCCTTAGCTCTATTCGTACATTTAGTTTATATATAGTATTATTAAATGTTATTATATAGCAGGATTCTGGTTTTTCATATTGTGTCATTATAAAAAAAAAAGAAAAAAAAAAATGAAACATTCGCGTACACACTATTATCGATTTCTATTCTATTTTTTCGATAAGGAAAACAATAATAATAACGTACATGGGTCATTCGGACAAAAATGTTTTAAATATATTATTATATCTGTATATGTTTCCGTTTCTATGGAATAATCGATAAACATAAAAACACAACCCTTTGAACTCTTTAGACCAAAATATCAGTAGGTATATTATTATATTAAGAAAACTTATTTTGTCTAATCGAATAAAAAAAAAAAATCATCGTCGTATTACACTATTATAATATACAAATTGTATTATTATATGACTTATGTACAATAAGTTAATTCAACAAACTGAAAAAAATATAAAATAATCATGCGTGTACTCTCGTATAAAATAAATTATCAGAGTACAAAATAATTATTAGTTTTCGCACTATTCAAACGCCACGCCATGTGTCGCCACATTTATTATGTTCCGCTATACTCTCCCATTACCCAAACTTAAAAGTAAAATTCTCGTCAACAAGTTAATGGAAATCAAAAAGGTACTTAAACTAATACTATACGTCTATTCATGTAATTTTAAATACAGGCTGTCATTTAAAACCATAATAGGCAGTCAATTCACTCCCAGAAATAATGATAATGTAAAATTTTAGAGTTATTTGTTTCTAAAATTGACAAAAAAAATAAAAAATTCCTAATCTTAATATTTTCTAAAGTATCGCAATGATCTTATCTCTGTAGGACATCTGAATATAAATAGATGAAAAATTAATTTTTCTTTTGTACATATATGAATCGTATCTATAGTGAAGTACTTAGTTACAAACTTAAAACACGAAACAATTTTTCCAATATAATAATTATGGTACAATGATCGAATATTTTCCAAAAACAAAATTAATTTTTAAGAAACGTGTTTCACAAAAAATTTACCATCAGTTTACCGGCATATTATTATGTATATGTAGGTACAATATTAGATATTTTGAAATTTGTCTTTTTTTTTTTTTTTTGTATTATCTGTTCAATAAACCAGATCAAGTTTATTAAAATAGATATATTATACTTATACAGTTAAACAAATAAAATATATTTAAATGTTTACCGCCAACTGTTTTGCGGCTTAATAATTAATGCTACCGTGAATAAAAAAAAAAAAATAAAACAATTTAAATTTCAGACGTAAAATATGTTTTGCGTAGAATATAATGACTTTGCTATAATATAATATTATTATACGTGTATACTGCGGCTGACTGGTTTTGTTCGGTACTTAAATTATTTAAAATTTCCGACAATTTTGCAATACTTGTGCCTACCGAACACAGTCGTTATTTAAATTATCTTTTTTTTCATCTAAATGTAACTCATTTTCTTTTCGACACTAAAATAGTGCGGTTACTTACCTGTATACTTTGTATACAACGGTGTTATAATAATATATTACATACGCGTATTAACTTACATCACGAATTTTCTAACCAAAGTAATTTCGATTAAAATAATTATTATGTTAATTTTTTCCACTACGACATGTGTGTTTTTTTTCGTGTGTCTATTAACAACTTTTCTACCAGATATACTGTCCAGATTTTCAGGCGTAGAATCTCTTCTAAAAGCAAATTGTGTCTATATGGTGCGCTGGGGATGTAATCCTTTTAATAATTGAAAAAAAACCCTAGGGAAAACTAGGAAAAATTATAACGGCTTCAATATATTCGATCGGTTTTTTTTTTCTTTGTAATTCGGTTAGATATCTAAACGAGTTCACGGATTACTTATAGCAGTCTTTTCTAGACGTTTTCAAAAAATTCTAGTGAATTTTTTTTTTAACTTAACTACGCTTGATTCTTTTTTAACGAAAAATGATACGATTTACCCGAATTGACGTGTTCATAATGTATCCAATGTTTTGTTGTGTTTAATAATTGTTATCTAATATCCGTATAGCATACACTTAACCGTTAAAATACTACTACTGCCTAAATATGTTATGTATAAAAAATATAGTCATCAAAATCGCAAAATGAAACAAATATGATATATATATTTATACGCTGAAAATAATATTATGATTATACTACTCGAGTTATCTGAAGAGCACGCAAATGGAATATTATATATTGATAGGACCTTGGGAGGTCACAATGAACAAATATCCTTATCTTTCGGTTTTTAAAAATATTTTATGATATAACAAAACTAGGTACTATTATAACACGAGAGTATATATATAAATATTGTTTTTATTCAAAACGTGTTTATGGCTATTTCGCTCACTTGTACGTATTAAACGAAAACGAAATCATTCACGGGTATAACGATACGTACTTACCTAAATATTTACGTTCGCAAAAGGGGTGAGTAAATAATAATAACTAACAAGAGTAAGAAACTATATTATTATAATCAGGACTAAAGGATTTATGACGGCAAATGGCAAATGCATAATTTTATTTTTCTGCACGTTAATAAAATATACAACTAAATGATATGGAAATTTACGGTACTACAACGATTGCAAAATATGAAACGGTTAATTTTTGATAATTTCTAGTTTTTTTTAATTTGTTCTACTAATCTAGTTTTTTTTTTAATTTTTTTGATAATGTTTTTCTCGATGTGTGCAGTGTGTGCGATTATAAAACTAAAATTAAAAATAATTTCGCTTTTATATTCTTTCACCTATATAATGGATGAGTAAATATTAATATATATCCAAACATCACGTTGGTTTGTATCTTTTTTTTTTTTAATAGTAGTTGGGAAAGGTTTTCATTTTGTAACATTGTAAATATTTTTTTACAAGTTAATGCGCTATTAGTCCCAAGCCATGATGTTTTTTTAATTTTTTTTTCTACGTATTGTCAACAACTTAACAACTTTATACGATCATAATTTGATGTCTTTCGGGGTGGGCACTACAAAACTAATCTATATTTAATAAATTAATATCTGAACAACATATTTGAGTATACATAATATAGAAGTGCACAAACACTACATAACACAATACAAAAAAAAAAAAAATATTAATTTAGGTATATCGTCAAAACTTAAAAGCAATTAAATTATAACAATAAAAAAAACATATACAATTGCCAAACAGACTATTTGAATAAAATCACCGTTGTTATTCCAATATTATTATATAATAATAATTCATAGTGAATATGCCTAAAAACAATTATACTGTTGCGTAATACTGTTTAGGAGACTCGTGTGTATTTTATTTTTTTTATATTACATTGCAAAATTATAATGATTATAGTTAAGGGGATTGAAGTCGTAGAAAAATTAATGGCGTGTAGACCGAAAATCTACAAGCAAAAGGTTTGACGGATTTTTATTTTAAAAACGGAACTGAATCGATTATAATACTGTAGATTTTGGCGGATTTTAATAATTTCTAAAATTCTATGCGTATGTTAATAATTTTTAAAAGAATATAAATATAAAAATATCATTTTTTATATTACTGCTACAAAAAAATATATAAATATTTGAAATCGACTCCGTCATAACCTAATATAAAAATTATTCATCCGTTTTCAAAACTAACATCCGTCAAACTCGATTCATATATTTTTGTCTAGCTTTTCAATTTAAAATGCCATAATAGATATTCGTCCATATCAATTTCCTTTATATGGATATTGGCTAGTTGGTCTGTGGAAAAATCGTATCGTTATTTGTTTTCTCTCTTTGATCCACGTACAACATGGCAAATTTACGTTCAGCAGACCAAATGAGTATTGTTAACTTAAATATTAGAACGGCCTATTATCAGATTCCAAGTTAAGAACGTTATCTGGGTTTGTACTTTGGGATTTTACGGTATTTCAATTTTAAAACGATAAGTGAGAGTTTTTAAATTGTAATATTTTACATACTATCATAACTTGCATACATATTGAAATACCGTAACAAAGCCAACGCACAAACGCGGACAATGTTCTTAACTTTAAGTTTAATTTTAAGTTTCACAATTCATTATAATACTAATATTAACTAACAACGAGAGTTTGATTCAGCTGAACGCAAATTTATTATATTGCAAGTGAGTTCAGAAGAGAAAACAAATCGTGCGCAGACATCCCTTTAAGTTAATAGATAGTAGCCGGTAGTGCATAAACAAAGTGAACATTTTGAAAATTCTACTACGATCTCGTTAAAATAATAACACAATCGTACAATAAGTATTGTTGAACTATTATTTCATAATTAATAAATAAACTTTAAAAATAAGAGGAAATATTATAAATAAAAACCGTATTATTTTAGCGTTTTCAAACGAATTAAAGGTTATTGCTCTATATAGTATGATGTCCTGCAATTATATAGATTGCATATAATTCCATCTAAGTACATATGTGTGTAATCGTGTATTTCTATAATATTCAAATACTTCTAAACCTCATAAATTTAGATAAACCCCTTCTTTGTACATAACGCAGAAACATAAAATTATATTGGTGTACCTACTACTCCCGTTACTACGTGCAGTTATACGAATGTTTGTTGGCTTCATTGTATATAATACGCCGAGCAGCGAAAACACTATACGCACGAGTGTAATTTACAAAAGAAATATCGATTAACGCAATGTTTTGTTTTTTTTTTTTTTCAATAAAACTATTTGAAAAAATTATTCCGTTTTATAATTTCAGTGTATGTAAGTATATACATCATTTAAATAATAAAATTAATATAATTTGTGGTTCATATCAGAAAACCGAAAATTATTTGCAATTTTCAAAAGTTCTACCTACCTATATTTATTTTATTTTTAAGTTATAATTTAATACTTTTTTGTTTTTTACTGTGAAAGTTTTTGGTCATATTTAAAATTTAATTTATAATATTAAAAGCTTATTTTGTTCACGTAAAAAATACGAAATACGTGTTATGACGTCAGTTTTAAAGCATTATATTTTTAACTTATACTTATAATGCATATAAACATAATGGGTATTTATTATTTTAAGAGTACTTTGATAAATGTTTTTAATATAAAATAATTCCCTGCAGAAATTATTTTTTAAAATCAATGTAATATGACAGCGATGAAATTAATTGAAATCAATTATTAGCAGCAAAATCAATCGTTAAAAAATATACTAAGATACTGTCAAAAAATTAGAATTGTACATTCAAATTTGAAAACGTATTTACAACCATATATTTCATTAAAATTTAGCCTATATTGAGAATTAAAATTATGTATTTTCTTACGATTACATTAATTTTTACCAATAATTTATGGCTTACATAATAGAATTATAGAAACATGTGAAATGTCCATCAAATTATGTAAAATGTAGCAAAAGTTTAAATGTGAGAAAACAAAAAGGCATAGTTGATCAAATAAAAAAAAAATAATAAAGTTTACTTCATTGTAATCATTGTATGATAATTATTATGAAGAATACAACTGAAAGAAAACAAATTTTTACATACGAATTATCATTATGTTATACTCCCCTTTAAACAAATATTCGCTACAAAATCCCGAGTCCTATAGTTATAATTATAGTGTAGTTACTTACTTTTCGCTTTTAATATAACTCTAGCTATATTTTATATTTTCAGAGTATCGAACAGCGAAATTCGAAAAAACCGTATTACTTAATAAATACCGTACTGCTTAAAATATTTCTACGTTTAATGTCAGAGAATAATCAAAGTGTTCTTTTCAGCAGCGAATCAAAATACTACTTGTTGAGTCTCTAGTTCTAGTTCTAATTCTATCTTCTAGTTATAGAGAACGAAGAATGAATGAATGAGGCTAGTATAACCAATTTTTCGAACAAATATTTTATTATCATTAAAGATTTACAAGTGCTTTTCCAAGTAACTTTAGATCAGTTTGGTCTTAATTAGTTTATTTAAATAAGTTTAATAGACTAAAATAAATTATTTACAAAAAAAACTTATTTCTAACTAAGCATTAACTTGTTTTCAACAATTCAAAATTCGTCTCAATATACTATAAAGCAAACAACACTATAAATTATTTTCTGTTTAATGTATTCGTAATAACCAACGCTTATATTAATTGGTTGGTACTCAAATATATTTTGAATTTGTTTTTAACATCAATTTATTTTATTTAGGTAAGTACTTAACGTACTTAAATAATATATAGCATTCAAAAACCAAATATTGTCGATATTTACCCACTCCCATATTAGCTGAAAAATAACTTGAATAACTTGATTGTTAATATAATAAACAGCCGAAACGGCATGTATAAGGAAATAAAATAACGAATATCAAATGGAAATAAATATTATTTTGTACGCAAGTTATCTTAGTTACCTATGCATGTGGTGAAACTTGGTCCACGGCAAAATATAAAATATGAAATATATAATATTCTATATTGATTATTGCTGGATAATAGAGGTATAAAAATATGATAACTTTTAGATAACCTATTGAGAACATTTAGTTTCATCTTAATTTTGTCAATAAAATATTATATAGAAACGTCCCTCGATGTATTACGCACGTTTATAATTGCATAACCATTTTTTTTCCGAACCATATGAGTTATATAATAGTGTACAATCAATCATGTATACAAAAGTATACTTTTTTAATGTTCAAAAACGCCATTCGTTAAAAAAAAATAATAATAATAATCAAAGTTTTTAATACAATATTTATACGTTTTTCAGATTATGAGAGTAGATAGAGCGAAAAATCATATTTGGTTTTATAATATGACGATTCGTTTGAAAACATTTTATACGTTACTGGTTTAAAGTGATACAAAATAATCAAATATATACTAACGACATATTATTATTATAGGCAGGAACTTGATATAATTAAATGTACAATTTAATTTATATCTAAACGCGCAACAATAAATTATTTCTAATGAAACACGATTCTAAACAAAGTTTGGTTAAACGTTTATTTTGTGAATACCGCGATTTTTACTATTTTCAAATTAATTGAACACTGAATAATACAAAAAAAACTACACTCGATTTTCTTTTTACCACTATGTACAATTTGTGATGAATCTCATGTAAACATTTTCAAACATTTTTGCTCGGCCAAAACAATTTGATTCACATAAAACATTACATAAACTTAAGTATTTCAAATGTTTCTAAAAAGCTCAAAAATCGCCAACATGTACCACGTATAGAAAATACCAATATAAGTATTTGACTACTTTTCTACCTATTTAAGGTCTCTGCGACTATTTTAAACCGAACTACAACAGAAAAAAAAACTCTATAAGATAACAAAATCCGTTATTGCGTACATTCCTCATTTTTTTCTTAAATTTTATTAAGAAAACTACAAAGAAAATCAAAAAAAAAAAATTGAAAAAAATTGTAGATGACGGTTAGTTTTACTAAAACGTTTTTTTTTTTTTTTTTTAATCAGAAAACACTTTTTGGTTATTAAAAGTGCTTCAGATTATTCACATAGTACCTTCCAGAATCCTACCAGATTATTCACCTGTTCACAAAATATCTTCATTCCCAACAGTTTTTCTAAAAGATTAAAAAATCTGACAACAAATGTCGAAAAATTGGTTTTATTTGTATTGATTTTTATGTTACCTTGGCAACATACAACAGGAAGAACACGACTAATACCTACTATAGAGTTTATCGAACTACGTTCAGAACCATTTTCGATTGCAAAAATGTATCGTTACATCAAGTACCTATACAAAATAAATTACCCTACATTCTATACGTTTCAAACTTTCCACCTATACAACAATGGCTAACCCGGTTTTTTTTATAATTTAATTTATACAGACAATTTTAGTTATTTTATATTACTTTTATATCGTTCAAAAAAAAAAAAATAACTCTTGAAAACCCACGACAAACACATAGGTACAAGCATATTATAGGAAGCAAAATCGCCAATAGTATGGATAATAATATATCCAACTCTGTATTTTGTGCGGTTTTTTTTGAAAGATAAGACCAACGACGACGAGATGGTAATTCTGCGAGTACCGTAGTTTTTTTTTTCAAATAGGCGGGTGGGCGGCATGGCCAGCTAGACGGACGTTAGATAATCGAGTAGAAAATATTTTACATGAAATAGAAGTTGGTTTTGTAAAATACGGATTATTTAACAATAACAATAAAATATATAATACCTACCCGCTTTTATACTATAGAATATGGGGAGGAGCGGAGAAAAGTTCAGGAGCTTTTTATCAATAAATGTGTAGATGGATCAAATAATTTGGCCAGACTCACTCATAATACAAGTTCGCGCCGTCACTGGATAAGATACGTCTGAAATATGGCCAGTCGTTTTATTTTGCCACGAGTGTCTACTTCGAATAAACTCTGTTCGAAATGAAGGCTAAACTAAACTGTTATGGGAAATATTACGGTTTTACAATGATCTAAAACAATAATGATGTTTCACTGAATAAACACTTTTCGGGGGCAGTAGAATATATATTGTGTAAATTCATATTGTGAAATATGCCAATAGCACTCAACAGTATTCATTATTATTATTAACGAATTACAGCAAAGATTAATATGATGAAGGTACACGAGTATCGTATTAAAATATTGTACATTTGTAACCTAGAATACGATAATGGTTGAAAACAATATTTTATATTATGTTTTTTGCACGAGTAATATTTTGTTGACGTACGGTAGAATCAATTTTAGGTTGATGAATAATATTGTAAATTTAGGGCGAACAGAACAAATATAATATTATTATTTGAATAAAACTAGGTACCTACTACACATTAAATGGAAAGATTTAGTACCTATCTATCCGTAAATCTAAAAACTGTTTCATCGTCATCCATCATAAAATGTAACTATTCAAACAACGTAATATTATAAATATAATTATATAATGTCTATCGGTACTTTGAAAAAGATAAAGTTTTGTTTTTCCAAATATTTTATTTTGGGCCTATCCGAAAATCATGTACCAAAAATATTGAATGAAAACGTATTTAACAACGCACCTACAATTTTAACCAAACACACGAAAGCACCAAGAATAATCCATAATCATTTTGTATTGTAAAATATGAAAAATAATATTTTACTTCATTATTTTTAAAAAAATTACCTATACCTTCATCACGACTTTTGTAAGGATTTTTTACGAAAAATATATTGAAAAATAAATTGCACGTCATATCTAGTTATTTTTTTACACAATTTAAAGATTCTAACACCAAATCTGAACAATAAAAGGTGGTTAGGAAAGTACCTGCTTAATACATGATATTACATTTTTTTATATTTGCATTTTTTCTAACATATGTTCAAACATTGTGTTTTGTTTCACTGCAATATTTGTCTGCAGACATATAGAGTCTTTGCTTACAATTGTAATTGCAAAATATCCAGATTTTTAGTGCCAAAAGTTTATTTTTTTATTTTTCTCTTACTAGGTTACAATATTCACAAATTATAATCAATTAAAATATAAAATTCTTGATAATGATTACTAAGTAACAGTATGTATATATGCATTTAATAAATAATATATTACTTTAACAGTAAAATTATATTAACTATGTACCTATATGAGAATTAAATTTATTTTGTCATTAGTGCCTAGTTACATAATTTCTAATTTCATAAGAATGTATACAATAAAACACAAATGGGCTAAATTCAATACTTTCTTATACCAATGTATAAGTTTGAAATATTCTAAATATATGGTATGATGAATAAATCTGTAATAAATACATTTCAAGACAATTAATTTAAAGTCATGATAAGGAGGTAGATAAGTGGTGTACAGAAAAATGTAGCTATAGTCTATACTTGGGCACAGGTACTGAAAATGCCTAAAGAATTAGATAGCTTTCCCAAAATTAAAGTGTATAGATTAATTTTTTATCCATATGTACCTATTTATAAAAAATTATATATTTTTAAAAAAAAAAAAACCCAACAACTTCTGGGTACAACATTTAAACTAAAGTACATATTGGGTACTTTGTAAATAAAACAATTATTTTTTAAAAAAGTAATATTGAATTTTACAAATCGCGTTTGAAATAAATTTAAGAACTTAATGTTTAATTTAGTAACTATGTAATACCTAATATAGCATTTTGTATTAAATATATATATCTAAATAACACTAGGGTAAAACGTACTTAAGTAATATCTAATATTGTATATTACCGAATATGCACAAAAATAGAAAAGAACTTGGTAAATCTGAAATAACAAATCTAACCTTAACTATTATACTTAGACTTTTTAATCTAAAATAATTAAAAATAACAGTATATCTAATAAATATAAAAATTAAAAAAAAATCTTTCAACTTAATTTTTGTAAACAAATTGACATACTTATTATAGAAAGTAATCAACTAATTACAAATATTTTTTTGAATATCAATATTATTTAAGTTTAAAACCAACACAAACAAATAAAATTGGACAAAATCAGGTACCTATATAAATAATAATAATTATATATAATTTAATATACCTTATAGGATTTTCAAATTATAATCTATATAGCCAGAGTACATACAGTTAACATTGTCTGAGAAAATAAGTTTCTTAGGTCTGTTGACAGTTAAACGAGCAGTTAAATAATACATTTAAATTAAAGGATTAAGTACCTATATTTTTGTATTAAGTACCTACATAATTAATATTCTTCACATAAAAATTTAAATACTAATCAACTCAATTATACAAAACAAGATTAATAAAATGTATTGAATGGACACCTATCGGATTTAAAAAAATATTATTTTACTTATGTAACTAAATATTATATTTATCATTCTAATGAGTCAATGTGATTTTAGAACTTTTCTTACTTACATATTATATCATATTTATAGTAATACTATTACTATTTAATGGAAAATTTGAATATTTTTTATGTAATGAGAAAATAATAATAACTGTTGACCATCATCACAATTGGCATTGAAGTTTGTTAGCATAGGTATCATATACATTATACAATCTAAAAACCATAAGTAATATAATAAACTACAACCTCATAATAATATACCATATTTAAATTGTTTGATTTTTAAAATATACTGAGGTACTTAACAAAAAAAGTATACAAAATACTAAATACAGAAATCAATCAAATAGTAGGTAGATAAATCCATATAGTCATATCCCAAGCAAATCCCTAGAATATACGGACGGCCGTTGATATCTGGTACTAATATAAGTGGACAGATATTGAAAATATGGCAGTATATAACATCATTTTATACACAGCAAGGATACTTGCCATCAGTACTATGCAAGAGAATTAAGAACTTACCTGCTGCTGCTATGTTGTCATTCCAACGAGGTCGTCCTCGGGCGGTGGTGATGTGTCTTGCAAATTGCAGAAGCAAAGAAATTCAGTGTTGATGACTACAGCCGGTGCGGTTGGACCAGCCGATATGGTCGGAAAACGACAACATTTGTCCTATGGAAATTTGGCGCGTCACAATTTTTTTATTTTATTTTAAAAAGTAGGTACCAAACAATATTATATCGCGTGTTTGAACACGACAGACGACACGACTACCGTGCGTAGTATATTGTTATTTTTTTTTTGCTTCTGCTCGAACAAAATTTGTCACACACGCACACACTCACACACACACAGCACGGGCGTGCACACACACGAACGCACACGACTACTGTACGGGGCCAATGATAAGAAAACAGTTGCGGCCGTGACGGGAGCGTAAAAATAAACAATAACAACAGCACCGACCGCAGAGTTCTCCCACCACGGCGCCGACGTCGCGGAAAAAAAAACGCCATCTAACGAACGACAACGACAACGGGATTTTTACACACCTATGGCCTATACCCTATGGGAATAGAGTTAATTTTTTTTTTCTATCTAATATTGAGAACACTTTTTGGCGCGCTTTAAATTTAACCAAAAGGTTTACGAAAACAACAAAAAAACAACCCCGTTCTCACAACGATAAAGGTCTAATTTTATTATAGCTGCGAAATATTGCTCTGTTCACATTATTACTATTTTCGATATTCAATCGTGTAATCAAATTTTTAATCGTCTATTACCATCGGGAAAATTACTACTCTACAGTTATTTACTCTGACAGTACCGGAACTATTACAATAGTGGATAAAATGATTTATACGGTCTATGTAGTGTAACCCTTAACTCAGATAGAAGTATCTATCAGTAGATATATACAACAAAATAAACGAATACTTCTTTGAACATTTTATGCCAAGATATAAATTCCCAGCTTACCCCCTCCTAATTCTGGCCCAGTACACTATAATGCAAAATATTAAATACCGAATGTGTAAACACACTTAATATATATATACTATGTTTTATACATATTGAACTAATACCTATATAGATTTAAAAGTACAATAAAATAATATTATGGTCCTGTAAAAATGAAGGAAAATATTTGAAAAAGGAATCAACAAAGAGAGGTAAACTGACAAATAACAGCCCCTCTTATTAACATCAATACAGAAATGACCTCATGAATTGAAAGTTCCTATTCAACTTTTATGTAAGGAAAAGAGTTAAATAATATCTTAGAAATTGTCTTACTCGCACTCCTCACAGCTTAATCTAATTTTGGTATTACAGTTTTTTATAATAGGAAGTGTAACAACAAACATGGCAATAGTAATTGTTATTTGATATAGTAAATAAAAAAAAAACCTTTATGTGATAATTAGAACTATAATATAACTATATCTATTCATAGATATTGACTTCCAAATTCAAATAAATATCTCATTACAACCAAAAAATTATTTCTAATTCAAATTTAAAATTACATTTTATAAAATATACATAGGTCAGTTAATCGAATATAACATACATTGGTCGTGTTTAAAATTTGATGTACAATTTAAAAGTTACTAGACAAATTTTTAAGACACGTATAAATTATAATAAATTATTAAAATAATTCATGAGAATTAAAAAATTATATTCTTAAGATTTTTTTAGGGAACGTACAATTATGTAGGACTCATAGTATTCAAATTAAAAACTTAAAAATATATTCTTAGGTATGGAATTTTCATTATATAATTATTTGGTAGTTTCTTGAGTTTAAAATATTATTTTATCATTTATTAATGACATATTATATGATCAATTTTTATAAATTGTTCATCTAAATTGAGTCATTAAATATCTATTTTATATACGGTGGATTCCGCTTAATGTGACCACAGGTTAATGTGAGCAACTACCTAATGCGGGCATAATGGTCTAATCCTAAATCTAATGTACAAAACATTACTCATTTCAGTTCAAATAGGCAACCAATTAATATGGGAAAAAGTATCTGGTTCCAATTTGTCCGCATTAAGTGTATTCCAATGTATTCTTATACAATTTCAATACAATACAGTTCCAAAAAATAATAAAATTTAGTTTTATTTTTAAATTATAATTATTAATTTTAAGACTGCTTTCAAATACAATAAAATGTAATAATTTTATTCCAATAGTGTTTACAAATGTGCTTTATTATTAAAATTAATTAATTTTCAGTATATAAAAATCCTTTTTTAACAATTATCAACCTCCAATGCTATTATATAATTGTATAGTACTCATATGTTTTAAATAAGAGACTTATTAATTAATTTATAACTTTTATACACTTATATGTGTAGAATATACAAAAACAAATATTATCAAAACATACGTAAAGAAATTATTTAATTATGTAAATACTAAAATTTAACATGTTTTAATACAAGTAATTATTATTAATATTACAATTTGCCTTTACCTTAATTACTCTTATTTTAATAAACACTTGTTAGTCGAGGCCTTCTTTCTTTTCCCTCAAAGCTTCCTGGAAAACAAAATTATAAAAAATATTATCATTTACTTTTAGGTAACAATATCTACATACAACAATGCATTTTAATACCAGTAAATTCTCAAACTATTTAACAAAATTTGATTTCTAATATTAGATTCTAGGCATAGCAAGAAACTTATATGCTGAACGACTTTTCAACCAGAAAATTTGATATAATCTAAAATGAAAAGAAACCATTTTTGTTGAATTTTGGATTAAAATATTTAGCAAGTTAGTGGGTTTTTAATTTTCCAATTAGTTTTCTTAACAACTGAGCAAAATCCCAAAAAAAATTTGAAAAAAACATGAAAGTTTACGGAAATAACGATTTTATTATTTTTAATTTTTTTGCAATTGAGTTAAAAATATTTGTAGACTTCAAATTTGTTCAGAAATCTTAAATTGGTCTTTTCTAGAGTAATTTTACATTTTTTTATATACAGGGTAATTTATCATGAACTAGCAATTATCTCGGAGGTTTTTAAGTTAATTTGATTTTTTTTTTTTCTAAACATAATGAAAACATTGAAGCTTTATTTTAAAACCATTTTAAATCTATAACTCTTTCCTATTTCTCCGGTCTATACTTTAAACTGATATAACTCATAAACTTTCGATTTTCAAATGGCAACCTATAATAAAAATGCCATTATTATAACGCCGCGTACTGTACCGTCACACATATGATGTTTCACTACTCTCTCCCGATCCAAACTTATAAGTGAAATATCTTATAAACGAGTTATCGAAAATCAAAAATTTCAACATCCAAATTTTATTTTAAATAATACATTATCTATTTAAGCCATTTTCAATATAGGTTGCTATTTGAAAATTAAAAATAGGCAGTCATTTCACCCACAAAAATAAGGGGTACAAAAAAAAAAATGATATTATAACATTTAAAACTTTATTTTTTGAGTTTTCAAAAAAAAATGTTGAAAAAAATCAATACTTTTGAAATAATGAGTGTTATTTGATAAAAAAAATTACCCTGTAGATAAATTATATAATTGAATTTAAAACTAAAAATCAATATTTCTCTAGGAAATATACAAAATCCTAGACTGTTATCTATATAATATAAAGGAAATCACAAATTCTTAAAATCACACATATTTTTGTAGAAAATTCTGACTGCAGAACGTTGATAAGGTAAAGGATAAAAGGGAAAATATAGGGGGTGTTTTTGATATTTTTTTTTTACCTCAATAGCATGACTTGGGAAGAACTGGGCAGACTGGGAAGGCAGGATGCCAAAATTCATCTTATTCCATCCAAGAAATAAGTCTAGAATAACTTATAGAATCTACTAATTTTTCAAATTCTTTAAATTACCAAAATTGCAAAATTAAATTATTTTTTTAGTGAAATTTTTGATAACAAAAATAAATAACTAAAAAATGGTTAGACAAAATACAGTTACAATACAAGTATGCTTTTCTACATTACTTCCAAATTGTTCATAATACAATATATTATAAACTCTCAAGTATGTATATAATTAATATGACTGTATTTAATACAAATAACTTTGAATATTTGAATACCTGATTGATTACTCAAAAATAATACAACATTTAAAAGATTCAATGTATGCAAATAATACCTTAAACCGTTCTTCGAATAAAGAGAGTTCAGCTAATAGATCAGTTATAGAATTGGTCAATGCATCTTGTGGCGTATAATCAGATGTGGTTTGAATGCGAAGTTCAAATTTGTGTTCCAAGGGATGCGGTTGTTTGTATCCGGCAAAAAGTACATTGGGGTCTTTAAGAAGTTGGCTAAATTTAACAAAATAATTTGTTATGTTACAAATTTGTTATGATTTTAAATATAACAATAATTGTTTACTACTCATTTAAATTCACTTACTTCCTGATCATGTTTCCCAAAGTGTGATCTTCTTTGTTAACAGTGAATATTGCTGCATTGGTTACTTTTGTATCGACTTCTTTGACAATTCTAAAATATTTATAAAAACCATATTGTTTTATTCGAGATATGTTTAAATACTGAAAATAATATTATGTTCCTTACTTTTTCTCACCATCATACAACAAAAACGATTCAAACGTCGGAGGAGCATTCATTTTAGGTTGGCGTTAATCCTTATATGTTTAAATATTAATTACCACTTGAGAACTTAATTATAAAATGTGATTTTTTCTTACGAATTTCATAAATTCATAACAATTAACAATAAAGATTTGAATGATAATACTATTAACAATGGTTAATAACTATGCTGTTTGGTGATAACATCAACCAAAATAACTAATTTTTCATTGCAGGAAAAATGTTTCATCTGATCCATATCCGTAACGTCACTGTTATTTATACGTCATGATTATTCTTTATTTTATTACTTTATATTAAAAATAGTAAAAGTATAATTCTTAACTTTTGGCACAATTAAAAAAAGCAATATTGTTTTTGGTTTTATTTTATATTCGAAATACATATTTTACTTATATTATATTATAATATTTATAGATTAACATACATGTTTAAGCTACGTTGATAATTTAAATGAGTACCTGAGTATTTAATTAAATTTGCCTTTAAATTAAATAAATCTTAACAGTTATTACAAAAACAGAATTTTTTTGACGTGTTTTTTAGGCATATTTTAGATTCTGAGTGGAGCGAAGAACGTTATGGTTTTACAAAGATGTTTACTTTTTTTTTTTTTTACTCAGCGCAATTTTTCTACCAATTCTATTCATTTTTCTTAGAATTATAATGATAGCACTTTTTCTAAAAGAATATCTGACTGAAGAGGTACTTTAAGGAGGTAATTTTTTGATTTTCCCCAGGAGTTTTTCCAATAAATGTAAAAAACCATGGAAAAACGGGAAAATAGAAACAATATTAACCATTTGGTAATACCTATTATTAAAGAAAATATACAATGCCTATGTAATTGTTTTACAATTTTGACAAAGCAACAGTATCAAAGTATCAAATGAACTCCGCTCAGAATAGAATCGTTTTCTCGTTAGCAATGGTTTATCATTGCTTACAGATATATACTAAATATCTCCTCTACTACCTTCCCAACTTTTCACCTACAACAGTGGCTGAACCCATATGCTAAGTATATCCGTATTTTTATGTTTAATCCAAATGGGCTTATTGACACCAAATACAGAATAATTGTACTTAAAATCATAAATTTCGCATTTAAATGTTTTAATAACTAATTAATAATAATTAGTTTAGATGTATTAGTTCTAACATGATTTTAGTTGGTTTTAATTTTATGATAAAAGGATATTGTAATATTAATTTGCTTTGGTAAATAAATAAAAAGGAGTGTGTAACTATTTTTGTTAAAAGTAACTTGAAAATAATCAGTAACTGATTGTAATTCTATTGAACTGACTATCTATTAGAATGAGAGATCTTTGGCTACAATTTTATAGGGATCTTTATAAATCGCTAAATAGTAATAAAAATAATTTATTATCACTTTGAATGACTAAACAATTTCAGTAGGTAGGGTATCTATTATATTATAGTAGGTGATATTATCAATATTAAGGATTCTAATAAATCTTTTGATTACCTAAATACTATGTTTAATCATAATTGTATTTATTTTATTAATGAGAGCACTCATCGTATTACCAATAATTCCAAGACTTGCGTAGATAATATTTTTGCCAAAAATATTACTAGTGATTATATTCACAGAAAATTGAGATGTCATTATGAACGGAAATAATATCAACAAATCTTTTCAAAATGTCTTGGTAAAATGTAAGAAGCTATTAATAAATTTTCTTACAAAAGTGATTATTTTAATATATTCAATAAAAAAAAAAAAATAAAATAAAGACTGAAGATTGATTACTTCAATAAAAATTAAGTACCTATAAATTACCTAGGCAACTATAGTTGATTTAAGAATATATTAATTACATTTAATGCCCATCCAACTATAAATGTGTACATTTTTTCTCAAATTGTATAATAGGTAATATAACCTAACCTAACCCCTATTACACCAAAAGGAAACTGAAAATTAAATTATTAAAATTAAAGATTACCTAGATCTTATTATGAAAATGGAATTTCTAACTTTATCCTTAAATCGACGGTAGGGGTACTCAATATTTCTTTGCCATTAATGTTGTTAATTGATTTATCTTTGAATATTGGAAGATGATAGTTTTTGATAACACGTTGAGCTCCGCTAGAATAGTCGGCCCAGATCCCGCGTTGCCACCGTTAAAAATACGCATGTATGGAAAGGTTGGGTATAATGGGGATCGATCCTAGGAGAAATTATTTATTATCTTTTAAAATATTGGAAATAGGGTTTTTGTTTTTAATATTTTTAAAAAATTGTTTGGCACCATTAGCGACATGGTTGGTTAAAATATGGAATACAATTGTAAAAATGTTAACTTTTACACTAATGTTGTAGGTAAAAATGAGGTACCCTATTTCAAATACCTTAATAATTGGTTTTTTTTTAAAAATGTGGGTGATTCAATATAAAATACAAAATAATAATAACTTGTAAAGTTAGGTTCGTGGTTATGGTCAGGTTAGGGTAGTGACCGGAAAACACGAATCTGTAAGCATGTTTTTTCTTTACTATATAATAAAAACAATAATTTTGTGACAAGACAACTTCATTAAGTACAAATTATTAAAAATCCCATTTTTTGATTGTATGCCATACCCGACGTAGTTTTGAACAACAAATCGGGTATTATTTACACTAGAGTTGGCGAGCCATGCGACCCACATGCTAGGGTGGGAACGTTTGGTTTTTATTATTTCATGCTTTCAAGATGTTTAATGTTTAATGGTGGTGGATAATTACTTTTTTAGGAGGTACGTAGTTAAGTTTTAATTCCAATCATTGCGAGTTTAATGTTTTTTATTCAAGGATAATAAATCTTATGAGTTAAGTGAGGTTGAATTTGAAGGTTAGACTTAAATTAGAAAAATAAAATAAGAGATTATTAGACTTCAATAAAATTATTGCCCCTTTTCTTATAATAGTTTTCAAAATTTATTTTTCATTTTTCTTTTTAAAATTTTTTCTACTAAGTCTTACCCTGATTCTCAACTTTTGGGGTGATGGTTTCTAATAGAAAATATTGTCTAGTTGGTGTAATGAGATCATTTTAGATTCTGAGCGTAGCGCAGCATTGGTTTTACAATGCTATTTATTTTCTCTTCTTTGTTCTAGTTTGTGGATACGTTTTTCCTAGTAAAGTCGCTCCGATTTTTATGTGTAGCAATTTTTCTGAAGGCTCAAGTTATCTATATTGTACTTTAGATAGTATATTTTTGATTTACTTTCTTACGGTTTTATCACTAAAACTTTTGAGCCATTTTTGAGCTTTTAAAAAACTTATTTGCTGTAATTCGGTTATAAATACGCGTAGACTTAAAACTTGGTAATATTGCTTCAGTCTAAAATGCGCCGAGTGATATTTTTATTGGATTTTGGATACAACTACTTAAAGTAAGCAGTTTTTGATTTTCCAAGTAGTTTTCTTAATAACTGAACAAAAATATATAATAATTTTACTACTTTAAATTTTGTTTTTTTTTATTGAATTTTGACAGAAAAATTACTAGATGTGGAAATATATTCAAAATATACATATTAACCATTTTTAAACTATTTATAAACATTTTAATTTTGAGAAATTTTAACAATTTTTATTTGATAGGTGATTCAGTGAATAAAATTGTTAGACTAAACAAAAATGCTCGAACATTTAATAAGATTATAAGGTTATACTAAGTGTTCAGAAAAAAAAAATAATAATAATGCTATGTAGTAATTATTTTTTTGTTTTAATATCAAATTTTGACGAAAATATATTTTTCTTGTAATTTTTAATAAGATATTTTGTGGTCAATGATATTATTATATATTATTATATTTTAGTCTCCGACCTCAAATTGATAATGAAATTGTGTTGGTAGTAAAAACTTATAGTAACAGCTGGTAACAAACCTAATTATTTAAAACTTGTCCCATAGGTGATGACTTACAACCCTCTTCAACCAAACTATCAAAAAAGGTTGAGTACATTTTTTAAATTAAAGATTGTATATAAAAACAAAAAGTAGATTAAGGATTTAAAACAAAATATATGATTAATTGTAATTGATTGTTTGATTATATTATGATTATGAAAAACAATATGCCAGATAGGTTTAGAAAGGAGAAGTCAAATTCTGGAGGAGGATGACGAAAAGTTAGTTTGTGATTACATTCTATCTGAAATTATCACACTATTTTTTTAACCACTTATAACCAGTGTGACTGGTTAATGAAGTAAATTTCATTATTTTATAACAGCTTTCAATTTTAAAGTGAAACAATACTACAAACAAATGTTTAATTTATCTAATATTTTTATTTTTGTACAACAAAATTTCAACATTTGTAATAAACCATTCCGAATTTTATTTCTATAGGACTGCTATTTTAAAAACTATCCATGTTAATGCCTGTAATTTATATAATTTAAATTATCACAATATTTTATATTGGTGTTTTCCTAACAAGAAAACAATTTTTTGACACAACACTACACTGAGTGGGTAATTTTTCATTGTAGCCAAAACTTAATAAATATTTTATTCAAACTTTTGAATTGAATTTTATTATATTATTCACAATTTAAATTATAAGCTAATATAATATTATTATAACTATGTTGACAATTTAAGTGAAATCTTATATTACGATGGTCGCAACACCAATTTTTTCTCTTCCCAGTTGACTAAACCAGATAAATCTTAGAAATACTAAATGTGTTTATATTATCATTAATAAAATGACATTTGAAGTGAGAACAATTTTTTACATGTTGATTGACTTTTACTTCACCAAATAGTTTATTTTAACATCCCCAAAATATCAAAACCTCTTCATAACATAAATTAACATTAATTTATTCATTGCTTTGATTAACGACCAATCGAACATTTATTTTTAAATTAGCTAAAAAATACGTTTTATAATAATAAATTTATTTGTTAGGTTTAATGTTCAAAATAAAAATTAACAGATGTTAGACAAAAAAGGACAAAATAGTGGGATTGCTCGCTGAAAACCCATGATAAATTGTTTTACACTTTTTTATGAATAATCAATATTTATTTGATACCTATGTTTAAATTGAATAACTAGTGCGGGCAAACCCTCATTCAGATTTCAAAAATATTTGTTCACATTAAATGTAGAAATAAAGAATATTTCAACACAAGTTATATATTGTTAGGTAATATATGATTATTTATTTCAAGCAGTTAAATTAAAGACATGTACATAATAAAAAAAAAAATAATATCTATATAATATATAATATTTATAATAGAAATTTATATAACTGTAAATAAAATAATTTTAACTATAAAACAAAAATGTTCAACCGCTAATATAACAATTTTTTTTTTTTTTTTATCATCCCAATAAAAACATATACCTCCCATTGATAATACTTATAGTTTAAGTGTACTCGACTAAAGAAATATACAACATACTACCAAATAACATATTTATTTACTTAATTGTTAATTAATGGTGGCTGTAAATTTGGTACTGATTACATTGTAAAAATAATTATAAACATAATATTAGGTCGGTCTTTGTTGATGAAATTCACATCATTATTTTGTAGGTATATATATTTTAAAAAAAAAATATGCAACTATTTTTTTTTTTAGAAATAAATTTGTTTAATGTTCTAAAAAATATCTTTAATACTAATTTATGTTGAACGGAGATCATGAGATACAATTTTTTCAAACATCCTGGCTATTATGATGTACAATTAATATAAACTGGCACATTAAAAAAACCTTGATTTGAGCATCGTACAAACATATAAATATATAAATTGATTAGCGCATAGAAAAGTATGACACCATAATTACCCTTCCTTAAACATAGGTTAATAATAATTTAAAGTTTCTAAAAAAAAAAAAAAAAATGTACATAATAAATAAACATAATAAATAAACATGCTAGACTATACAAAATAATTTCATCAATATCAGTTAAATAAGACTAGAATACAAAAGGATAATGCAATTTGATATAAAAAGTCAAAATTAAAAGTTTGCGTCAATATGAATAGGAATGGCTTGTAAAAAAAAAAAAAATTATTATATATATAAAATTGTAAAATAATATTACTTGTGTCTATAAACATATATATTACTTATAAAGAAATTAATAATAATAATAGAAATTTAAACTATAGTGACATTTCAGTCAATTTTTTTTTTTTTTTTTTTTTTTTTGGGGCTTTTTTTTTGGTGGGGGAAGGTGCAATATACAATCAAGTGTTGTTTATAATATTATGAGGAACACCAGATTGAATTAACGCTGTGAACTTGTAACTTTACACTTTTTATAAGTGTGAGATCGGTTATTAGATATTGTGCATGATAACTGATTCCTAAACGTTATGTGCATTCTGATTAAACCACCAACAGTATTTATTTTATAAAAATAGCTTAAAATTATTGCACATTTAATTTATCTAAGTCCTCAAGACTGAGAAATTAATAATATTTTTTATTATTATTATTTTATATCTACACATAATATATTCAAGAAAATCAAAAAATTAAAATTGAATACAACAGCCTATTACAGGGAATATACATACAAACTTAAATTTAAAAAAAAAAAAATCTTACTGTCGGCGGCACCAGCAGTATAACACATTACTTGTAGCTACATGATGGTTGGCAGTCTTCGGCTGTAACAGCAGCATACTTTCTACCACTCCATGGAGGTGTTAATAAGTTTGAAGGGGTAACAGGACCCTTCACTCGGGATAATTGTATTAGTTCAAATCTGCTCTGTGCTAAATCCTAAAAAACATTATGTTTATTAAAATTGATTTTAGAGTATGGGTATACAAAAATCTAACAAAATTGATCAATGGTAGTTTCATAAAATACAAATTTCTATTACTTCAGACAGAATAATTTAATAGCAAATTTTACCTTTTTTTTTTTTTTACATCTGAGCAACAGTATAAAAAGATAAAAATACAAGTAAGAATAAATTTAGAATTGTTTTTTTTTATAAACTAATTTTTACAGTGATACTTACATACATATCCATATTGACTAAGTGTTGTTGTTTAACATGAGTGCCATCTACTTGTTCAGATTCATTTTCAAAATCAATTTCTTCGTACTGGTACTCTTCTAGAATTACACTCCAATACACAGACATCCATTCAACACAATTGCATACATTTCCTTCTGACAGACCTGAAAAAAGTTAATGTTTTTTTATAAAATAAAAGTACTTAATCGGTGAAAACTAAGTTATTCTAAAACAGTAATCAGAAATAAGTAAAGTATATTTCTAACTTACCGGAAATAGTCAATGCAATTTTTTTATTAAGAACTATAGTAAGAGCAGACGCTGCTAGTTCACTATACGAGTAACGCAAACAATTTGAATCCAAACTAGCTAGATCCAAAAGATGAGCAACTTGATTAAATAAATTATGAGGAAATTGCGGAATTACTAAACTGTCTTCTGATGTACTATCATCAACACAGATGAATTGTAGCATTAATTCTACCCAATAGTTGATAGAAACAGGGGTCAAACGGAAATGCAAATGCTACAGAAAGCAAAAAAAATAAAATTAGTATACCACAATTAAATGTTTTCACAAACATTATATTTTATTACCATCAACAAGATTTTCTCCATGTCTAGCAGATCAGCATCAGTACACGCACCATCAGTAACATAAGCAAATTCACTTAATTTTGGAGGGTAAATTTCTTCTATTTTGGCAGCCATAAATAGACAAGTTATTCCTATATTTATAAATTAGGTAATCCTCAAATTAACTTGCTATTACAGAAGTACTAATCAAACATAAATGGGCGTGTAATTACCAATAAGTTGTAATTTTTGTTTTGGAATTGAATCACTATTTGACAAATACCGATCTAAATAATCCATAGCTAAATAGTAAGTTTCTCTGTGAAGCTTATAAACAGAAGACACCTAAAAAATAATTATTTATACATTATATATAATTATAGTTAGTTTTATAAACTAACATTATTTTCTTTTATGTATGATAACCAATGCTTTTAGGGCATTTAATTATCTAATAAATACTAAATTATAATTATATACAATTATTTACCTCAATAAGCCAATCTAAAAGAATAGCTCTCATTCGAGGTGTAATATGTTCATGATACTCCTGATAGTCTGGATTTCTGTAAGTTAATGTTGCAGAATCCCTATCGCAGATCATCTGCCAGAAGGTTGTGCGTTTCCCCCATGGAATTTCTGGTAAAGGACAAGGTCTGGCATTCAAACTAACTGGCTTGTGATTGATAGCCATGTCACGAAATCTAAATAATACAATTAAAATAAAAATTAACCATATAATTTATTTATATACAATATATTTATTGAATATATATATATATATATATATACATATTCTTTTACTTACTTGCTCCAAGTAGTAACCACCGCATTTCCAACGGTTTCTTCAACAGTTGAATAACGTGGAGTTGGCACATATACTGGTGGGTCATTTTCTATATTTTTCTTTGGTTCAGAACTATCGATACAATCGGGACTTAGTTCATTGTCAGATAGTAATGGAGCTGGTTCACTAAGAGCAGGACTACTGATATCAGCTTCAGATCTAAGTATTTCAAAACTGTAAATTAAACTTGTTAAAAAAATATATATTACTTGAAATTACTAACCTGTCATCAGAATAAATTGAATTTGAATCAGGTGACAATACTCGCAACTCAGATAATGGTCTTCGTTCAACACATCCATTATTACCTAAAGTTTGTTGCTGGAAAGAATCATTCGGACTTGATTTTTCAGAGTTGGATTGAAATGGATCAGAATCAGCTCGTACTTTGGAGTTCCTTTGTAAACTTGCAAAATATTGATGTTCAGAATCATCTGATGATGGTGATGATTGTGACGAATTATGTAACTTGGATCTAGATAAAATATTTGGCAGATCAACTGGACTGTGGTCCATTTTTATTCTCTTGCCCGATACAACAGTAGCACTTGGTAAATAACTTTCAGAGTTCTAAAAAAACCAGATATATTATTATAGAGAAGTTTTTCTTCAAAAGTTTTTCAAATAATTTGAATCATATTAGTTAATCAATTGGTTTAGACATAAAAATTGAAATCTCCTTACATGTCTTTTTCTTTTATAAACACCATTGCTGTTTGATGGACTGGCATCATTCATCATTGTTGTAAATTGGTAATAAATTTACAAACCTAAAAATAAAAAAAAATAACTGTCAATACATACCTTTATATTTTTTTATTTCAAGACATTATATTATATTCAGATAAAGCTTAAAATAATTAGCATACATCTAATTATAAAAAAAGGTATCATTTTTTTTTTTTTTAATATTATTATTATTCTAAATAATAGGTATAAGTAGGAAACTAAAGAAATAAATATTTCAATCTCAATCAAATTATACAAACAAATTTTATGTATAGGTACATAGATTTTAAAATAAAAGATTTAATAAAGAAAAAATACTATAACAAAAACAAAAATAAAAAATAAATTGATATTATTTATATGCATAATCAATTATTTTTTATCATACAAACAATTATAATATTTAACTAATGTTATTAAACAATTAGTTAGGAAAAAAAAAAAAAAAGACCACCAAACTATAGTGTATTACTAATCTTTTAATAATGTTTAAATTTTAATTAGTTTTATTTCCGGTATTATTTCGAAATAAAATACAAACCAATTCAATGTAAATTTTAAAGATAAATAAATGTTTTTTTAATGTGTATATGCCAATTCAGAATATAGGTATATCTATTTATCTATTTGCAATTGGGTAGATTCAAAATCAGCTATTAAACCAAGCAAATAATATATATATATATATATATATATATTTATATAAACAGAGATATTTTATGTAATCATTATTCAAGTACCTATTTTATCAAACAACTTACGGATACTTAAAATATAAACTTTTTGAAAAAAATACAAAAATTTGAAAATTAAATATGTGTTTCAAATGCACCTAGGTATGATTATTAATACCTAGGTAACCTTTAAGGTTAGATTTTATTTTTCAGTAAATACATAATATCTAATCATACATTGTACCTAATTTATAAATTATGAGTTTAGGATAATTTAATGCTTTAAAAAATAGTTAGGAAATGACTTATACTATGCACTCTCATGCATTGAATTTAGGCACTACTTATTAATAATTTATTCTACAAACAAATGTAATCAACTATGATTGATAAATATTAAATTGAAATGAAAAATATTATACAGTAAATTTGTTTTTGAGCATGTCTCACATGATGAAACAAAATAAAACTATACCATGTAGATGTGTATATTTTTCAACTTATAAATTATACCTAATTAAATTATTGGTATATGGTATATGGTAGCATAATAAGGATATAGTTCAAAATCCGATTAAAGGGAAGTATTTACCATTGATCTTATAAATTGAAATGTTCAACAATAAATCCTAAAAATTAGGTGACGAATAACAAAACAAAAAAAACAACAATCGTCATTGATAAACCATGTGGGGTCTATATGAATAACATGTTAAGTACTATGTAGCCAAAGCGTACGGAAATTGAGAATCTATAATTGCATTTATGCATGACCCTAATCAATTATTTGGCGCATGTGGTCGTGGGCAATGTTCAGAATAAAACTGAAACGATCGACTGGCCGAGTACAGGCCAGTAGAATTAAAATACGGATTGCAGAACTGGTAAATCAAAACGGAATCTATAAAGAACGGGACGGAACAAAATCGTGAAAAATTAACGAACGATTAACCTGAAAAATGTCACCCGACCTTTACGTAAAAGTAAATCGTCTTAAAGGTGAAACGGATTGGTTGGGGAGTCCAACGGGTGTGGGCGAGTTGCGCGAAGACGAAAACACGACGAGGGGAAAAAAAATCCCCGAAAAATAAAAAATAAAAAAACGAAAATCGAACACCAACACGTATAAAAAAAAGGTGACGCGTGGATACCGAATAACGTTGGGCGTGCTTTTGATGACGGGCGGCGGCAAAAACGCGCGGGCCGTACCGTAGGTACGTGGAGAACGCGCGAAGAAACGGGCGCCAAAAGCGTTTTTCCTATTGTCCACGAGCGCGCGCGCGCGCGCGCGAACGGCCTCCTACTAGGGGGCCTCCGACGCTGCAGAGGTCACTGAATTATATATATATTTTTTTTTTTTACAATATTCTTTTTCGGCGAGCACAAAAGTACACGGAACGTCGGTTTTTTTTTTTCTCTTTGACGACGCGATCACGGCGATATAGTACACACCGCACGGCGCGGCGCGGAAAAAACCCGAATAAAACAACAGGATCCGTACGAAATCCTCGACTTGAAGAAAAGAAAAATGAAAATAATAAAAAAAAAAAAACCTCACGATTTACTTACTCTCGCTACGGTTAATTTCGGTTTTATCGTACGCGTGTGTCGGTGCGGTGGCGTCGTCAAGTCGCCGGTCCCTCGGGAACAGGGGCGTGAAAAAAAAAACAAAAAAAAAAACGGATCGCACAGTCGCTCGCCACACGCGCCGCGGTTTTGCACACTTGGCCCGGCGTTTTGTTTGTTTTGTTTTTTCTTTCGCTACCGGACGAACGTGACGCGATTTATTTACAAAAAACTTATAATTTTAGACTATACTAGTTTATTAATAGCATATAATATAATACAGTGGTAGGTAAATATAATAAATGCGTGCGCAAATCCTCCGGGCAATCAGTGTCCGCAAAGAGGAAATGCCGCCGCCGACTGTGGTGGTGGTGGTGATATGTGTAGCGATGTGATGATGCCCGGCACCGGGTACGCGTAAGTTCACGGTTAACGAGCGACTGACGGTCGGGTCGGCCAAGAGACAATGATCCCGGCGGGCCGAGTCGCGCGAGCCCCGCGCCAGACGGAACCGGTTACCCGCGGAGCGGGGCGGGGCGGAGGCCGAGGGACGATGGAATGCCGGCTGACTGGCCCCCTTTGCGATGGCGCGCGCGCGCGCGCGCAAGCTTTGTTGACAGTACGGATCAGCTGATCGGCCGGCAACAGCTGACGGCCGTCTGGCGCCGCCGTCTGCCGCGCGAGAATATCCCGCGTAAAAACAACGCACGACGCACACGCGCGCCCGCGCCGTTACCGACGGCCGCGCGTTTGCCGCCAAAAACGGCGCGGTCCGCGTCGTCACGTAGTCGAGTGGTTATGATTACGGGAACACATTTCATACGATACGAGACATTATTATTACGTTTTGTATTTCGCGCGTTTTCGTCGTTTTATAACCACCAAAATGCGGATACGCGCGCGCGTTTCGTATTATCAGAATACCGACGGTATACCGATGTTGTTGTTTTTATTTTATTTTTTTCTTCCTTCTCACATTATGCCTTGCCACTACTGCTACCACGGTTTGTACGACGACGTTTACGAACGAGTAAGCAAAACCATCGACGCGCAGGTACGGAGAAACGGGCTTCGACGACACCCGCGGAAATTGGGCGCGCGCGTCTGATTCGTTCCGGCGATTGCCCGGCCGTTGAAATATCACGCGCCCGATAACAACGGTATTTTTTCAATTATTTCTACCGACAATTCACAATCGGAATTTCGTAGTCCGACGGAAACAACGGCTCCGCGCGGCCACCGTGTTTCAACGGTTTTTTCACGAAGCATAAAACTGAAGAACCGGGACGGTCGGCTCTCGAAAACGTGCGCCGGGGAAAAAATAGAAAAAACCTATTCGAGTATGCGCGAACCCGACGGACGAATTGCGTACGTTTCCGTTTTACGTCGGTCCGAGTACGCGACGAAATACGGTTTCCGAGCGTCCGCGGAGCGTTTATTATTGTTGTTAAGGTTATCCGGCCTCCCGAACAGCGATGATAAATAACAATAATTACGCGTAAACAATTAAACCACGAAACCTCACAACGATAATAAATACCGGTTTACGCGTGGCGTATTGTAATAATATCGTTATGGGCGTGCGGTCGTATTATTATAATGGCCGAGCGAGTGGGATATCGAGAGAAAAGTCCTCGTGAAATATTATAAAAATGCCAACGAACCGATAATCGTAATATTATTATAATGTAACGTCGTGCGAACCCGAAATCATCGGCACGTTTTACAACGGTGGCGTAGGGGGGGAGGGGGCGTACGGTTAATGGCACAATGATGACTGCGTTTTTAATGAACGTCTCGCGTATAACATGTGAATCGTAACGGAATATTATTACGAATTTCGATTAATTTGAGTGAGATTGTTGTTTTATTTTTTTTTTTCTGCTACAAATATACACACTTTGGACTACGCGTAACACGTTTCTCGTACCGAAAATATCACACCGTATAACGTGTCATTCCTCGCTATTATTTTACTGAACAAACAAAACAAGAGGTTAGGTTAGGTTCCGCGTGATTATCATATCGATGCTATAGTTTTATATTACAATTAACGCATAACACGGCGTTAAAATGTCAATTGCATATCACTTCCAAACGTTGGGTACGAAAATATAAAACGTTCGGTTCGTAATTTCAAAAACGTAAACGATACATTTTTTTTTTGTACGTGTGTTAAAAAAAAAAAAAAAACGCGTTAATTTCTCGCAGAAATTCGTATTATTGACATTATTATTGTACTGTTCGGACAAATACGAAATACAATTAACAATAATACGAGTAATAGGAATATAATTATTACTATTAGAATGAAAAGACATTTTTATTATTATTTTATGGAGACGAACGAATCAACATTCTTTTTCGATACTATTGTCAATATCGTAAACGTTTATGGGCGTGCCACTGTTTTAGGAGGCAAGTTGTAAACGAGAATATTATATCATATAGTAAATTGATTTATGTCTACGTTAAACCGTTGCTAACAAAAAAAAGATTCTGAGCGGAGTGTAGTCGGTACCGTTTTTCCTCGATGCCACATCTGCACGTGACCCGGAAATCGGCCAAAATTAATAAAAAAAAAAAAAATTCCGGTTTTCCTCGCTTATTAAGCAAATTTCCAGGAAAACGATAGAAAAAACGAAAGACCTCTGTCATAAACCGACCGGTTCAGAAACAGTCTAACTCCCTAATTTACCCGACTCGACCACAGGAATGGTTAGGTAATCCAAAGGCCAGAACCTAAAAAAGGCCGATTGCCAATCGATAATAAGTCAAGCTTTACCACTCGTGACTCGGCTGAAAAATGGGGCCCTGCGCTCGCCGCGGACCATGGTAAAACCCCAAACACGCGATCCTCGTTGCGTTCGCATTACCCCCCCCCCCACACACACAGACAGACATACACGTCGTTAAAATCGATCGCGTAATAATCCTGTATACACCGCAGGGTACATATTTATAATACGTGATTCGTCGTCGTCGTTTGCGCTACTGCGACCGACTACTGACCGCCCGTTTCGACTCTCGTCAATACGCGAACGTTTCTTTTTTTTGTATTTCCCCCGCCCCATCCGGATGGATGCCCGTCGCGTCGCCCCCGCGGTACACTGCACGAAAACGATCCCGCCGCCCGGCGAGACCGCAGTCTCCGGCGTCCGTTCAAAAACGATCGGCGGCGTAGGCGGCGGCGGCGACGAACAAAAAAAATACCAACGACGAAGCGCGGGACGATGAAATACCGCGAGTAATAATGTAACGCTGCGGCTAGGCAGGTAAGTATACAGCGTACCCGTGTACCGAGTTCGGATTCACCTGTTGTGCACACACATAATACGCGCCTGCAGTGTATACGGTATTATATAGAAAATCGGCCGCGGCGAGAAACGTTAAAAACGCCGCGTAGGTAACCCCTCCCCCCCCTTCGTCGCAGTATATACATATATATATATATATATACGCGGCCGCCGACAGTCGCCATACAATATATAATACACACACGCGCGCGCATTATGTATAGGTATATACCGCCAACACGCATTCCACTTCGGATATTGCGGTTGGCGCCAATTGGTCTTTGTGGTACAAAAGGGATTATTATTATTATGATGATTATGATTATTGTTACGGCTATACAAGGCCGACGCGGTCCGAAAACCGTCGTCGACGTGTACGTAAGTATACGCGTAGTACAACGTAGTATACAACGTAAGAACATAATATTGTTATTGTATACGGCGCGGTTCTTTGGTCGCCGAACGCTCGACCGGTGTTGAATCCGGGTACACGACAGGGAGGGCGATAGCCCCCCCCCCTGCCGCCTCCGTTAAACGTGGGTAAATCGATAACGTTAATTAAACAAATTCGACTGGGTTTTAGTCAAGTTCGAAATGCGTTCGGGACCATTTTTTGTCCGGACGTTTTTCACCCGTTTTCGGAATAAGCGGATCTGTACAACACGACGTTGCCGTCATTTCCGGGGACGGGACCGATAACCCGTCGCGTACTCTATCCCGCCAACTCGACACCAAAGCGGCGGCGTAATATCATCACCGCGGGCACACGGAATTCGAAAATGCCAACGTCGTAGAAATTTCGCTTTTAAACCAAAAACCGTCCATAAGAATTAACGGGATATTTTTTAAATTTTTTTTTAAAAAAAAAGAGACCGATAGTTTTTCTTTGTTTTTTTTTTTTACTAAACAACGATCGTCAAAAGAACCGCCCTGTATACATAAATTTCACATACGGGCTCGCTCTCCGTGTCCTCTTATACGGAGCGCGGCCCCTTTTGTCCGGGTCGCGGCGCGGGCACACAGGACGAGAAACGTGACGCGGCCGAGAGAGTATTATGTGTCGTCCGGTCTTGGGGTACACACGATATAATAATAATAACAACAACATCTATTATACGGGATAGTATTATATTATTGGCGCGAACACTCGCCTGGTATTTTTTTTTTTTTTTATTATTATTGTTTCCTTTGAAAAAATTACGCGCGCAGTTTCTCGACGCGTACGCGCCACGTACACTCGCACAACACTCTCTAATCGCGTCTAATTATAATAATATGTTTTATTATTATTTGACCGTGTACGCCGTATGTGTGTGTGTGTGTGTGTGTGTGTGTGTATTCGGATACAGATATTACGGCGGCGAGCCGAAAGGATGTCCGTTCGGGAGTCACTGTACCGTGGTGACGAGGACATACCGGCGGCTATATAATACCACGATGTTTACGATAAAATATCTTTCGTTTCTGGAGTAGAAAAAAAACAAAAAAATAAATAATAAAAAACCTACACCGGGCAACGCGGCGGCGACAGGTGTCGTAGGATTAATGATATTTTGACCGTGAACGAAATCGCGATAATTCTCTCGCGAGAGAAAAAAAAAACGATTAATTCAATACGTTTACCGCCCGTGTACAACGGCCCGCCTGTTATACAATTGTTTGGGTTCATATAATACGGCGCACGGCCCTTAAGTGTTTCCCGTGCGTTTCGCGCACGACACGGGTCGGAAAAGTAGAATAATAATATCCCGAACCGTGACCAAGGACGGGACCGGGTCCCTCAGACACCGTTGTTTTCCGAAAACGACGGGCGTGTGTAACTGCATGCGGAGGAGAAGAATCACTGGCAATACACCGGGAACGTACAACAAAAATACACCGTCGAAATTCGATCCCCCGCCGAAGTTTCGTTTTCGGCCACGAAAACACAAACTCGTTTATTCCGAGCGTATACGAACGAACAAGCGATTAAATTTTATTAAAATGCGTTCTTTTCGGTTGGTAACAACGATCCGATTTTTTCACGCCACACCTCAAAACGCGCGAAATTTCTGTCCGGCGGTTATTTATTTGACATTTTTCAGCGGCATTTTCAGCGGTTCACGCTCTAAGTTCTTAACTTTTTGCAACAAGAGAAAACACACTACGAACACTCGAAATCGGTTTTATTTCGCAATGATTTGTCGTTGCATATTATACGGTATAGGTATATAAACCAAACTATCATACCTTTACAACTATAGGTGCCCGCGCTTACAAATAGTGGCCTGCCCGTGAACAATGTCAGATTTTTTTTTTTTTTCAATTCGATTACTCGTTTTATAAGTAATCGATTATACCTTTAAAAAGTGTTTCGAACCATAAATAATAAATCCAAGGATATAGTTTATATATAATATAATAATTATACTTAATTGTATATCCTTTGATTGAAATAATGAAATGTCAATTATACACGACGACCAATAATAGCGATATTTTACAATTATTATCTATCGTACATACACTGATACATACGTACATTATAGTTTCAATGCCACGAGCAATATCATATTATTTCTCCGATCACTAGACTATAATAATAATAATAGCTGCAGCGACGGAGTAACGCGCCGAAGTCATTTTAAACGAGTTTTATGAAGATATTAATATAATGCCGCCAGACTAATACTTTTTTACATTTTTTTTTTTTTTCTAATGCGTCGTGAACAAGAATTTATATCCACAATAGAAAAATAATAACGTAATATTATTCGAGGGGTATCTGTGATAAAACGACGGAAAAATATGTAATATGCATTATTCATTATTGGACACGGGTTGTAGGTGTGTGTAGAAAATACGCACTACTATATTATATTACACTGTAATATTATTATAATGGAATGTAGACCAGCAACAGCAGCAGCAGCAATAATATAGTCACTGTCGAATAGTTCTCTCACGTGGTCTACAGAGGTAAATATACCGTGTGTGTGTGCGAACACATGTTACAATCCAAAAACCGTCAAAGATTCGCGTGACTTAGCGTCGTGGGAGATGCGTACAAGCTTAGAGAGGGTAAAACTCGTATTATAATGATATATTTCATAATGGGCCCTTGCTACACAGGAGAACAATATTTTGTCAGTCATTTCGATAAAATACTGTACGGCCGACGATGACGTTCCGTTAAACGCGCGACAAAGAAAATATGGGTATTATAATATTAAATACGTACGATCGTAAAAAAAAAAAAAAAAACGGTTCCAACGGCCGTAACGCACATTGAATATATAATCTATAGGTAATCATCGCAACGTTTCGGAGTACTAAATACTGAAGTACCTAATCGCCGAGATAAAAAAATAAAATAATATACATATTCGACACGAAAAATACGAAACTACCATTGTGATAACAATATTGTTGAAATTTGCTGGTTACAATCGACGGAGGGGGGGAAGGGAGAGTTAGGGGGAATAAGTAATACGACTGGCTGTATTATATTGGTTTTATTTATAGAGAGACTAGATAAACAAGAGAGAGACAGTGCAGGCCAACTCGTTAGATATCCGCCATGTTCCGTGCGAAATACTACTACTGCAACCGCCTATTTCAAATCAAATAACATTAAAAGTTCAATATTATACCGATGTTAAATATCGGATATTTATAACTCGAATGAAACAAATAAATCAACGTTTACCGTACGTAAAAAATGTTTGGTTTTTCACTGTACGCAAACACAGCGCCGCGCAGTGACTGATTGCGTGTCAACAGAAATAGAAGTGTCCCCACTTTTTTTTTTTTTTTTTTTTTTTTT